>JAGTTH010001596.1:0-18700 GCA_022606485.1 Agraylea sexmaculata
AAGTACGTAAAAATGTAAATAAATTCATATTGTGGTGGAAACATTTTAGTTAATTTATGCCATAACAGTGAGAATTACGACTTGTTTATAATAAAATAAAATACAAATAGACGTAAAATATTATCATTTATTTATGTAATGGATATTTCCATAATCATTTTTTTATCAAAACTTTAAACACACCACGATATGACAATCATATGAATTTTATATATTATATTTGATAATTATATATAAAAAAGGGGTAACGAAATACGCATATAAATAAACAGTGTTGCCATACGATACTAATATCATATATTCATATATCATATAAGATTCTCAGACGTAATAAATTATTTTTTTGTAGTCGTGTAAAAAATTACATTTAAAATATTTGTAGTCAAATTAAAGACGTTTCGCTATCACCGATAAGAATGCCAGACAACTGGATGAATATTTATCAAGATGACGGACCAAGCAGACGAGTCTGAGTGAGACAATTGTCGTAGTGTCAAACTCATCTGCTCGGTTCGCTATTTGGATATTTATCATACACTTTTCCGGCCTTCTAATATCGGCGGTGTCGGTTGTATTGTATATTTAATAAATATTTTTTCCACACACGTTAATCAGCCGGCATTTGTAAGTGTCAAGAGTAATTTATATATGAGATGGTTATTTTTTTGTTGTATAATTTATAATTAGATTTAAATTATCCACGGTGCGGCACACTCTTATGTATAGAGTCATCAACTTTTGGTCGACATGTGCCGCTTTTTTTTGGATATACCGGTATAAAAAATTAGACCCTACATTATATAATAATAACCGGGATCAGCCCCTCCTACTTTCCCTATTCATATAATTGCTTTTTGTTTCATATTTTTTATACTATTTTAACTATGATTCGACACGGAGACGCCGCGGCCGGGGGACTCACTTTTTATACCGCACATTTGCAGACGCCTTGTTTTTTATTACACACAATACTATTATTATGTGTTTCTTATGTTTGTAGACAAGACTTTTACACGCCTATAGGTATACTATAGAATTAGTATGATATTATACCTTTGCGGCCGTTGGTAAGGTTAAAAATATCTACCGTAAAGTAAAGTAAAACACAATTCTATTGTAAATTCATATTAAGATAATTTACTCACTTTTAGTCACTAATGATAATTGAGTAAAAAAATTAATTATTCCTACATTTAATATTCAATAATACTAGTCTATAATTTAAACAACAAAAAAAAATACAATGTGTTCTAAGGATTCAGTAATACTAGTATATTAAATATTCTTAATGTTACTACATATTGAGTTAAATATAATGTAAATCAATTGTTGAGTTAATTTACGGATATAATAATAAAGTAAAAACCTAATAACTCAGTAAATAGTCACAATTGTTTTTTTTTCGATTAGGAGTTTAGTCTTGTATTATATTTGTTGAGCAAAATTTAAAACTTTAATATTTAGCTATGTTCAAAAATTTTTTTTTTCCTTCCTATTTATATATATTTGTAGAGCAAATTTCATTTAGACAAACTAATTAGTATGAATAATAATAAATAATATTTTTGTTGAAAATTTATTTTTAAGGTTGTAATTTTATGCATTTACAAGCTGATTTAATCATATAATTAAAATATAATAATATACTCAATTCAAACTTTTCACATTAGGGTTACTCTTTGTTCATTATTCAGCAAGATAATTATGCATCATCCCTTATTTAAGATACCTACTCTACAAACACAAGAAATAAAGAGCAATAATAAGCCTTTTCATTATGAATTGATTTATTATAATAATAATATTAAATATCAAAGCAAATCACTCTGTTTTCATAGAGTGTAACAATCATTTATATGTTTGGTTTTTTCATGCCATCACGCCATCAAATGTGGGGGGTGATCGTGTCGTGTTTTTTATACTTTGAACCCCTAAAAAGGGTTACTATAATCAGCTCGTTCCCATGAAAAACTTGCTCAACTTACAATTTGGGTTTGTCCATGCTTCAAACGTAATTATACGGGTTATAAAAATAAAAAAGAGCAATTATTTGATTGTGAAAATATGAATTGTGTCACGGTTGTGTGACTGCAAAATGTTTATACATAGAACAAAAAATAAAACCTACCCCAAGACGAAATCGTTTGGGTTGAAAAAAATAGTGATTTCATTCAATTAATATTATTATTGTATTCTTGGATTACTCTTTTGAGTGAAAACGCGTAACACTAAGGTTTAAAATTATCTGCAACACTTTTTGTAATGTTAGAGTAAAATATATGAGAATGACACGAGTATTCTATATTTCTTTTTTTCTTAAATATACATATATAAAAAATAGGTTCTAATGAAAATTTCAATTAAATTGACCCAATATTATTTTATGTCAGTAAATCAGATATCAAGTTTTACACATGCTTGAATGCGAGATGATTTGATAGAAAACTGGTTATATCATAAAATTCGCATGGCCACAAACAAAACCCACTTAAGTGAGAAAAAAAAGATTTGATCGTTTTTTACGACTGGTAGATCGGGAATAATATTAATAAAATCCCAATTGATCGTCTTGTTCAAGGTTTACTCTGATTTCCTATATTGCAAGGTAAATACAGATTATTAAGTCGATGATCTGTATAACTAGTAATAGTTAAGATCACCGAGAGATAATTAATTAACACGTTGTTGTGTATAAAAAAACAAATTTTGTAAAAACAACACAAATTTCAACCCCTTTATATGTATTTTTAATAATAATATATAATTGTCTAAGGTGTTTGTATGTTATATGTATTCTGATCCCTCAACCATCAGTGTTACCAGATGGAAGAATAATATTTTATATAAGTATTTTATAACAATCGATACATGTCTAAAATCTCAAAACGGGTATTTTAATGATAATAATTTTAAATTAATTTCAAAAAAGTATTAGGGATATTTAATAAAGCATAATAAATGACAATTCTCAAAAAAACAGTATTAATCGACTCGCTTTTCAAATATTGCAATCATATGAAAACCGTATTAAATTATTTTATTTATAATCTTCTGAATGAAAAAATAAACAACTTATTACCGTCCCATTAAAAAAACCAAGCGGAACATCAAAAAAACATTAACAAATTGAAAATTTCAATTAAAATTACCTTAGTTCTTAATAATACCGAAAGATTCAATAGTTGTATAAAAAATGCTCACTGTTTGAAGAATAATATTTAAACAACCGAAAAATATTAGAGATTTACTCTTATTTCCTGGATTATTCAAAAGACATCACCAATCACAACCGTTTGCCGTGAATTTTAAATTTGCCCCATAAACATATTGAGCTAAGAATGAAGGTGTTTTTAATTGCATTCACAATTTGTATAATATTCATCTATTGAGAAATTTACATACATTTTTTTTTAAATATTCAATACAAAATGGCTGAGTTATTCGGGGATGGTTTGAATTCATTTGTGAAAACCATCATTGGAGAGGAAACAATTCTAAATTGCGTATAAAACCAATTACAAGTGGGCGAAAAAAAAAGAGATTATCATGAATGAAAACAAAATGTTTGTAGAAAGAGGGAGGAGTTAATCGAAATTGTGGCTTCAATTGGACAATTAATTAAATTAAACGGAAGCAACTTCCGCAACTCAATAAATGGGATAATAAAAAGTTGTCTGCCTGCCCCCCTTTATGACCCCCCCTTTTTAATTTACATAAATAATTGAGGTGCCGGCCAGTGGTACACTGTAAAATAATATCAAAAGGGCAACCCATACAAAACAGACCGTTTATTTATATTTACACTTTACTAATTGTATAAAAATATGGTGCATCCTTTATTGGGTTACATTTTTTTTTATTTATCCTTGACAATCTTATCGCTGTGAAATATTTTAAGATGAGGTAAAAAAATCGATCAATTATATTTTTATCATTGTAATAATTTATTTATGCATGTTCACTTTCTTAGAATAGCAGAAGGCGTGGAATTATTAATTAAAAAGGGGTGATGAGTTTGCTTGTTTTGATGGTGATGATGATGGGGGTTGTTATTCGGATTGGGGTGACCACACTGCTAACTATCGCCACGTGTTCTAAACCTAACCCTATCATATCGTAATTCTTATAAAAAGTAGCTAATTTAATAAAGAAATACAATGTAACTATTAAAATGTATTATTCAAAATGGAAATGGGACCCATTTACCCCTATTTGCTCTTCTATATTAAGCTGCTTTATTAATTTATATGAATATTTTGTATCCAAATTATTTCTTATGTGAATTTTATGACACTCCTTTATTTTGCTGGAATGAAAATTATTGTTAAAGATATAACATATTTTTTAACCAAGCACTGCCGTTGTAATTATTTACATATTAATAAAAAACTATTTATTATTAAAAATCACCGTGAAAATATTAATAAATAATGCATGTGTTGAATAAAATCCTTAAATATTTATAAGGTGTCCTGTAGGTGTAATTTTTTCAAGAAACACCCCCATCTGTTATTCTATATTAACCTGCTTTATAAATTAATAAGTATGTTTTATTTATTTTGTATCCAAATTACTTCTTGTGTGAATTTTAGGACACTCTTTTATTTAGCTGGGACAAAAGTGTTTAGCTGGTGAAGAAAGTCAAATTGTTTTTTTAACTTAACACTGCCTTTATAAAAAAAATTATAAATCGCAAATTTAACTAAAAATATTAGATTCAATTCTGCTTATACATATATAAATTAAAATATTGTGAAGTAGTCAAATAATGATATTGTCGGGGGTCGTTGTTTGAGTCGAGACATTAGATTATGTCGGCGGTCCCTTATACGATATAATAATAATTAAACAATGGTTGTGAGGGGGTGGCGGAGGCCGGGGTGTGCTGTGTGGGGTGGCAGTGGCTGAGTTACCGCCCCCGGGGGTGCCATAGCTCAACGCCCCCCTCACTTTAAAGCGGGGACACCCTAAACGGACATTTGTCCAATTTTACTGCTCTTTTATACACTCGCCTACGCCTCAAAGTACCTCCAATCTACTGCCTCTGATTTACTCCACTTCGTAAATAATAAGAAAAATCAACGGTTGCTTTAATTGGTAATATTCATTGCGACTTTACATCTGAACCAATCCTATAATTACACACTAGTTTACCAATTACAACGAACCGCTCAATAATTACCTTATTAACCATATTCAATGTATCGAGTTATTATATTACAAAGGAGTAATATTTATTAATTTATCTAATATATATATATATATATATATATATATATATATATATATATATATATATATATATATATATATATATTTATTTTTTCATTCAGAAGATTTTAAATAAAATAATTTAATACGGTTTTCATATGATTGCAATATTTGAAAAGCGAGTCTCCCGATTAATACTGTTTTTTGAGAATTGTCATTTATTATGCATTATTCAATATCTCTAATACTTTTTTGAAATTAATTTAAAATTATTATCATTAAAATAGCTGTTTTGAGATTTTAGATATGTATCAATTGTTATAAAATATTATTCTTCCATCTGGTAACACTGATGGTTGAGGGATCAGAATACATATAACATACAAACACCTTAGACAATTATATATTATTATTAAAAATACATATAAAGGGGTTGAAATTTGTGTTGTTTTTACAAAATTTGTTTTTTTATACACAACAACGTGTTAATTAATTATCTCTCGGTGATCTTAACTATTACTAGTTACACAGCTCACCGATTTAATAATCAGTATTTACCTTACAATACAGGAAATCAGAGTCAACCTTGAACAAGACGATCGATTGGGATTTTATTAATATTATTCCCGATCTACCAGTCGTAAAAAACGATCAAATTTTTTTTTTACTTAAATTGGTTTTGTTTGTGGCCATGCGAATTTTATGATATAACCAGTTTTATATCAAATAAAATAATATCGCATTCAAGCATGTGTAAAACTTGAATCTGATTTACTGACATAAAATAATATTGGGTCAATTTAATTGAAATTTTCATTAGAACCTATTTTTTATATATGTATATTTAAAATTTTTAAATTAAATTAATCAATAAAAAAATATCAAGTTTACTAAGAAAAACTAATAAGTATAATACCTATACATATATATATATATATATATATATATATATATATATATATATATATATATATATATATATATATGAGGCCATACAAAAATGTTTACAATAGAAATAGACTTAAGAATAAAAACATAGCTTTATTAGGAATATAAGCTTAGATTCACAAATACTACTTATACTTATGGTGTTGATATTATGGCTTTTCATAAATAATTCTGAAAAACACTCTAATACCTACAAATAAAAACATATTCTGGTCATTGATTCAAATCCTTGAATATTTTTTTTAAACACAACAACGTGTTAATTAATTGTCTGTCGGTGATCTTAACTATTACTAGTTACACAGGTCACCGACTTAATAATCAGTAAAATACCTTAAAATATAGGAGTTCAGACTAAACTTGGATCGAGACGATGGATTGGGATTTTAATAATATTATTCCCGATCTCCCAGTCGTAATAATTGGAGTTGGGTTGCATAAGTGTGAGACGAGAAGCTTCACCGATGGTTATAGATTCAGTGTTCCACATATTTGATTTGAATGAATGATGATAGTAAGCAGAAAGCTATAAGCATATCAAATCAAATAATTTCTCAACGAATCTAGCAATGTGATGATGACAATAAAGTGTAGTTAGTGGTGTAGTTAACGAAACAAGTGTATTTAAAATAATTACATCGAAGTGAAAGATAAGTTGTAGCTGGTTGTATAAAGGCTGTATTATATGAGTATAAAGTAGTAAATAACCTCTACAACCGCAATTTATATTCATAAGACCAAATTGGGCGCGGCTCTTTCGCCCGAACTTTTTATGGACAACTATTATAATATATTATTATATATAATATATAACAATATCTTCATTAAACTATACATTAATTATTCTACAATTATTGTGTGTAAGCTAGCAGACTTGTAGGTATATATTATCTGTAGCAATAATCAATAAGGTCGATGGAGACAGGTCGAGATTGAGACATTGCCTGGTTAAAAAGCAAATTCCGTGTAAAAAAATGTAAAAATATTCAAGGGTCCACTTTGTGAGTCTCGATGATTATTAGCCCGGGGCTTCGAAGAATATAACACCCGACTACTTTTCCATATTACTTTATTCAATAATAAAATACTAAACGTATTTTGTAGCGTTGGGCGATGAAAATACAAGCAACCACTCAAAAACTGCAGCATCAAATAAAACATCTAATTGATACATTTTTAAATAATATCACGGGTTACAGATTTTTTAACGACTTATAATAATTATTATTTTATTTAGAATATTGAATATTAAATAATTCAAAGTGTATGGGGTGGACTTTTAATGAATGGGGAATTAAGGTATCGCAAATAAATAAAAGAAACATTTACTCAATTTGAGTATCCTGAAAAAAACTGGTTTATTTTCATTATCATTAATATATAATATAAAATTGTGTCTTATAAAATATGCTCTATCGTGCCTTATTTTAAAATATTATGTAGGTATTATTTTATACCTATTTATTTATAATTATAAATTTCAAAGATAGACCTAATAATTTTGTTTTATGAATTTATTATTTTATGAAACTGTTCAGGTAATATCCAAAAATATAAATTGAATATTACAATTTACTGTATATTCTTGAGTATCGATAATCCGAAACATATAGGATCAATTGTCGGATTATCGTATTTCTATAAATTAAATTGAAAAAATGAACTAAAATGAAAGGGGGAACTGTTTTTTCATATAATATTTTTTTCTTAAATATTATTTATTTTTATTTTACATATAATTACTACATCATACTGCAGTACCACTACAGCATTACGGGGGATCCCAAGTCGCCGTATTTGGAAAAATTACAAAAAATAAATTTAACAATAAAAGAAAAAAAAGAAGAAAAACATAAAAAGAGCAATAATGTAAAACATATTTTAATGAGATAATTTTGTTTTCATGTCAATTATATGATGATTTTATGACATCTATACTTTTCTTCCACACACCAAAAGCATTGAAAGCTTCGTTGTTGAGGATGGCGATTCAAAGATGTGGAATGGAAGGGGGTTTATGCACTGCCAGGCGCCTTTGATATTGAGGCAAAAAAAAATATTGTTGAAAATGTGTCATCACCATCTCAGCTTATGTCTGATTACTACAACCGATGAAAAGTTAACGTCCTTCACAAATTTTTAAATTAATATATTTTGATATATTTCGCAAGGTTAATATAAAATACAGCATGTTGGCATTATTAATTAAAAAGTATTTAAGAAAGCAATTTGTCTGTACGCATTAAGAAGTGATCGTGGATACAAGATAAGAGGAAGAGTAACAAGAAGTCCAGTATCCAATATGGAAACAATGAAGGCCAACATTAATAATTATAATCAATGGACTCTTCATACATTATCAACATTCAATCATCTCGTCTCGTCTGCCACCTGTCCAAATATACTACTAAGAAAACTATCCACCAATGAGCTTTCCGGTTTAATACAACACCGCCGTTGATTGGTCGTTGTATTAAATTGAATTATTGATCGTTCAGAACAAACACCTTGATTGTAATGGCGTCAATTATCACATCTTGTACGCCCGCAATTATATTTCTATGCTAATTTAATATCTGTATTTTGTAAACCCATTGAAATTCAACCTAACCTACATAATATATATTAGCAGGCCATATATCTGGAAGTTTAAATATAAAGGAGGACTGAGGCAACACTAATCACACCCGTTTGCGGTCAGATAATTCCTTTATGAGTCTATTATTTTTTTTTAATAGTGGTTTACTGTTTTTATTATTCTTAATCTTTTTTTTTATTCTGTAAACCATCATTATGAATTATTAATTAATTTTAGTAGGAAGGTTACGATGATTTTAATTTATGTATATATGTATTTTTAAATAGATAAATAAATAAATAAATGATTGTCTCATTCAGACTCTCTCTACTTGGCCCGGCATCTTGATATTTATACATTCCTGTTGTATGGCCCGCCAATATATCGGTGGTATCGACCTAATATCAATGTTTAATACAATAATATTATCTATTACTAACAAGAATTCAATTTTATACTTATTTAAAAAATGTGTGGTTTATATTTTTAAACTTTATTTTCTTAATAATGATGAATGAAATTTTTGCTCTTGAGTGAAATTAACTTTTTGGCTGGCCTTTTTTGCAGTCGATATTTATATACTTTAAAAGCCGGGAAATTAGTGTAAACCATACATACTGACTGAGATTTTAATATCTACCTAATATATTTAATCGTAATCGTATCAATAAAAAAAAAATCCACGTATGTGTAAAGTGCTTGCAAACAACTAACACGCGTACGTCTTTCCCGCCTTAAAAACGCACGTGCTTCTTCTTTACAATTTCGTGAAAGAAACGTTAAAAACGAACCTACATTAAAAACAATCATAATTTTGAAGTAAACTAGAGAATGCTTCTTAGTTATCTTAAATTCATTTAATCCAATAGATTTATGAACGACACTACTGATAAACAATAAATTTTATTCACATTAAAACAATTTTAATTCATTAGAATTTAATATAATAATTGTGGTTCTTAAATACGCATAAAATATTTAAGTGTTTCTAAATACCCTGTCTACAATAAAGGGATGCCACATTTTTATACTAATTCTCGGGCATTGAACATTTTCTTTATGAGTCTAAACTACTAAAAAATATATAAATGAAGGAAATGTAATTTTAATATAATATAAGTAATTTATTTAATGCTAATGAAATAGAAACCAGAATGCAATGACTCCTCCTCTTTAAGTTGTTTATAATTTACACGACATCAATCATAATTGCATAGCCACAGGTTGTTTGCAAAATTACTCAATCGATTTATAACTATTATAATATTATCTTTTAAAAAAATATCTGGCTAGTTATCACTTTGGCATAATTTAACTTAATATTATCATAATTAACCTCGTTGTTGTATAAGGTTCTGAAAATCCATTATGTACACACACAGTAGTCACGGGTGTTTTCAAATATCATAATTGACTGAAATTATTTTAATTTTGAGGTGTACCACATGCTATTTAAATTAGTGCTTATTAAATATGTATCTTGAAGACAGGTGAAGATTTCAATTTGTGGAATATATGTATGCCAATTTTTAGAATAATCTAAATAAAGGTTTTCACATAATTATTGATAAATAAGCTTCTCATAAATTGTGTTACAAAGATCATTAACAGTAAAACTGCATATTTAACTTAAAAACAGATTTTTTTAAATTAATAACCCATGGAATTGTATGGTGTAGAGAAGGAGGATATGTAATTGTTTTTTTTTTTTGTATAAATCCGTCCCGTTTCCGCATAGAGTGCAACGATATAATAAAAACAGTCTTTTCCATAAATGCATTTATTTTTACTTATTTAGTAATGGTTCGTAAAAACGATAAAAGAGTTACTTTATTATACTGTCGGTTAATCAGATTATAGAGAGGCAATATTTCTATTTTTTTTTTCATTTTAATAGTAATATAAAGACAACAGAATGACTCCTTTCATCAAATATATTCCTTTTAACAATATTAAGGTATGGTTTCCTAGGTGTACGTGCAACACTTGGATCAAAATATAACAAAGTAATAATTCTTTTAGAATATATCTCTTTTCTTTCAATTTAATCGCAGTGTAATGAACACTATTATCGATAAAGACACTATTATCGATCGTAGTTATGAACAAAGACATCTCTTTTAATCAATTTCATTTTTTTTTAGATTTTTAGGTAATGGTTTCCTAAGCGTACGGCGTCAAAAACGTACAATATGAAAATGCTATTAGAATCGCGTATTTTTTTACAGTATTTTTTATAAAATATCGTCGTGGAAACCACAATAAGTAATACGTTTTTTTACTACATTACTATGAAATAAAAGTTACCATCCTAAGGTAAAATAAATATATTTAAACATTATAATTAATATATTAGAAAAATGATTACTGGTTGGAACAGTTTTTATGTCTCTCCTGAAAACTTTGGTTTTTGGAAATACGACTTATTGAGATGTATCTTTTTATAATAAGAATCAGTCCCGTTTCCGCATAGAGTGCAATGAACCAATATAATATTAGGATTGCGGCGTCATAAGACCATCTTTTATGCTTGGAATTCCTAGGCGTACGTCGCCGTAAACGTACACTATAAAGACGGTAATAGAGTTGCATTGTTGTACTTTTAATCGATTTTTTGTTAATTAGTGCCTCGCCCGAGGCCCAGACGATACATTAACTTAAAAAAACCAATAATAAGTGTAGCTAAGTAACTTTACTATCGAATTTACGGTGACGTATGCCTGGAAATCCATTACTTTAGGAAACCCAAGCGTTAGACTACCTATATGAAGCAAAATATTCCGCGTGTAAACAGGACGTATTATAAATGGACTTTAGCATATATTGCGTATATTATGCGCAGGTGGGTGTAAATTTTATGTGGCTTATTTTGATGGTTGACAAAAAGTGTAATAAGTGTGAAGAAACCTGTATCGGGTATGAAGAAGAAGTCATTATGCGGTCATATTCCATCGAATATGGCGTATAATTTGACTGAAAGTCGATGTTGATCTTGTTGCAATAAGTAATTAAGAAGACATCTTCTTCAACAATCAGCACAACGGTTTTTTGAAAGCCTAAGAGATTATTATAATTATCATAATCGATTTCTCATTCTGCCCCAAGAACGCGTGTGATTATCGTAAATATACGCAATGGACACGAACTGATTCCTTCGCTCTAGCAAATTGTATGCCCCGGTGGCACAGTGGCTGAATAAATAATTCTCTACTACAAATAAATTAATTTAATATAAGAACTGATGATATTTTAAAGGGATCGATGAGACTATAGTGGAATTTTTGGTTATTAACAATATACAATCTTCGCAGCGTCACTTTAATAATACCAATGCATATTAAAATATTTTAAAGGCTTATACGATTAAAGGCAACACTTTCATAAAAAATATTATTTTTTAACTTAATGTTTTCTTGTATTTAAAATAATTTATTATTTAATTTGAAAGACGTCAGTTGTTGGATAAAATAAAACGGGAACAATATTTACGTCGATAGACCTCAATATCAGACTGTTGGAGCCATGTTCCGCCGAAATGTTTACAGCAATACTCAAGTAGAGGCAGCAAGAAAAACAAACAGAATCTTAAACTTGAAAAAACAAAATATTAAAAAACCAGCACATTTGAACCTTTATTTATAGGTGTCAAATATAATAAATTCTTTGTAAATCTTCCCTTAAAATATTATAACTATAATTAAAAACTTGTATAGGTAACGATAAGACTAAATATTTATTATGATTTTTATTTCAAAAAATACACGTAGTTGGTTATAAACACTGTAATAATTAAATTTGATCAAAAATGTTCATCCTAGTATATGGAATATTTATAAAATTCAACCAGTATTGAAATACCAAATAGACTGTATTAGAGTAAAAAAATTATTTCTATAAAATAAAAGGTACTAATATTTGGTTTAATTTATTTAAATTTAACATCCCGGCAATTATTGTAACGATAATATAAGTATTCACCTTAAAACCAAGTAAATCCATTTTCTCCAATTTTATTTAAAAAAAATAGTATCATTGAAAATATAACATTAGGTTTATTAAAACAGTTATGTTGTGGTTTTATTATTATAAATTTTATAGTAAACGAGGTTGTGGATTATAAGATCGTAATCAAATATGGCGCCATTACTCGCTTACACTGTATACATCTATAATATATTTTAATATTAATATACAAAATAAATACATATTATATACATAGTGTTTTTCACACAATGTTTGTTATGCTGAATATTCATACAAATACTTTTATAAGCATTTTTTCGCACAATGGAATAATGGCGATAATTTGACTAATCGTTGAAGACTTCCTTACAATCCGAATAATTTCACCTAATTTAGGAGCAGTTCTCACAACATTGTAGTTATTTTATAAGCGAAGTATAAAGTATTCACTGGGTTTTATTCACAAGGTATCTTTGTTCGTTTGAAAAGGGTCTAAAATATTGTTGTATAGGTCCAAATTAAAGAGTGGAGGCCGCAAATCGTCCATCGGCCTCTTCTCAAACAACTTAATTCAATACAACCCAAGCCAATTAGTTCAGAAAATGCACAACAAAAAATAAATAAATAATAAGAAATAAAACAAAACAACCTTAAATATTCGCCAGACTCGCTCAAGGACAATAATCTATTCAATAAAAAAGCATGCGGGTTTTGTAGAATAATGTTTTATATATATAATTGAGACGAATGGGATTATCAAAATGTCGATCGGTTATTAAACTGTGAGATCGGGAATAATATTAATAAAATCCCGATCGATCGTCTTGATCCAGGTTTACTCTGATATCCTGTATTGCAAGGTAAATACTGATTATTAAATCGGTGAGCTGTGTAACTAGTAATAGTTAAAATTATCGACAGACAATTAATTAACACGTTGTTGTGTCTACAAATCTTCTCAAAAAACCCCTCTATATAAATAAATAAATAATACAGAAATCGCTATGTTGAATATGCAATTTGAAAATTCCTTATATATATGAGTGGTATTTTTCTATTTATCAAATATTAAAAAAAACATTGTATTGATGTTGACACAACCTTATTGTATTATAGCTTATCTAGTCATAAGTTAAATGAATTTTAACTATTTTTGTTAACGATTAACAAATTTTATTTAACTGTAGTCTTCGTTCAAAAATATTTCATGTTTTTATAACAACGAAAAAATCAATATAATATAATTAAATACACTTGAGCAAACCTCGGGTTATAGCGTGAAAAAACAGCTTTTAAATTGTATAAAGCTGCGCAGTTTATAATTTTAGTAAGTGAATAAATGAGACACCAAAACAAACAATGTATTATAGGTTAGCCAGTCAGAATTTAAATTAAACTGAACTATTTTTGTTAATTATTAAAAAAAAAATTACCGTAGTTTGTAGTCTTCGTACATATACATGTAATATTTTGATAACATGGAAAAAATTAATAAAATATAATTTAAATACACTTGAGCAAACCTCGGCTAGAAGAGTAAAATATTTTTGAATGGTTATTGGTTTAATTATTAAGTAATTATATTGGTTTATTATTAGGTAAATTGTATGTATTAAGTGTAAAAATTCTGGCATCGCCATTAAAATATAATATTTAATCCTTATATGTACATACATATGTTGTGTATGAACATTCAATTTCATCACAAGGATAGATGGGGGTTGGTTGATTTGATTTTGGTTAGGTTAAGGGTTGAATATGAAGAAGGTCTGTTATCGAGAAGTCCATCGTCCAGAACAGATTTGCCTCATGAATTATGAAAAAGGCAACAAAATCAATTCCCCCTTATACTTGCCACCACCCTCAATCATCCCCTTTTATACACCATGAATATCATTACATTTTTTTGTTATATCTTCCGATTAAATGCGAATACGGGGACAACATATTTAATTAATGTTCGTGACTTTAAACAGCTTTGAATCCGGTTAACTGAAAAAGCTTTCAGTCGATATTCAGGAAATGAGTCAATTTCAGGCAATAATTGCGATTGTCTAAAACAATAACGTCGAACAACAAAGACACGCGATCTAAACTTCTATTAAATATTTGCTCATTCCACTCACTCAATTTTACATTTTATTTAAAGATATGAAATAAAACATTTTTGATTGAAATTATTAAATAAATTAAAAATATTTTTTGAGGTATTTAATTTCATAATGCATAATATTTACACATTTTTTAAATGCAAAAGCTCTTCTAATCGATAAAAAAACTACTTTAAAGCAAAAATGTAATCAAAGCTCAAAATATAAACGTCCTTTTAAAAACCATGCAGAACATAAAAAAACATTACAAATTGAAATAATTTATTTGTGCAACTATTCAATTAATCTTTCTGATTATTTATCACTTACTGTGAATTTCAAGAAGTATCATTATGATTGAGACAAAACAAAAATTATAAAAAAAAAATTTAACCACAATCTATGATTTTATTTGACGCATTTTTAGATAATTGTATTATTTTATTTGAATTATCTGAAAACATGATATATACATACAAAATTAAAAATGCGGTTAAAAAACTTATATTAAATAAATAAATAATTTTACTTGGTTTATCTACGTGGTGTACTGGGTTTTAACATGAGTTGAACCAGTATTTGCACTTTCACTCTCCTAGTTCTGATTATCAGGTAAAAAATATTATATTCATGGGATAAATAAGAGAGTTGAGATTGTTCGAATAATGGGAATATTTATGTTAATATCCAAAAATACTAATAGATTAATACACTTTACCAAATAATAAAGCAACATTACGACAAGGTTGTCTCTTGGACGAGGTTTGATGATAATACAATTTTATTTATCTACATTTTACGACTCTGGATATTATTTTATATTTTTATTATTGAACTTAAAATGAATACAGACATCTCTTTCTATTTGTATTTATAATGAAGTAGATAAAAGGAGACACAGATATGTTGACAGGGTAGTCCAATATAATACAGTTATTCTATTCAATTTCACAGATTGCCATCTTTATTGGTGTCGTTTTGTTTTGGAAGGACACTAAGATAAGGCCATAATATAAAAATATGGATTTATATCTCTGTCTCTATGCTTCATATGCGAAATCGAAACAATCACAATAACTTTGCGACACAGAGGCATTTATTTTCATGCTTGCCAGAAATTGAATCATATTAAATATTTTCAGCAACGGTTTATATACATTCAACGAGTTAAAATAAAAATTATTCTATAGTATCTATCACTATCGTAGCATTGTAGAATAGAGCTCTATTTGTATACGCATCAGCTCTATCACGACTCACTAACACACTCTGTCGTATCTGTGGGTACTTCTTACGTATCAATGATTTATTTTTTGTCGATTTTGTCATATCTGCCACTAAACTTTATATATTTTATATTTTTTACCTCTTTCGGGGTCGGCCTGGTCCATTGCGACACTCAAATTTGCAACAATTATCCATTCAATTCTGTCCTTGCCTTCCCTATTCTACATTCATATTTTTTATCAGTATCTTCAAACATATATTTTGTGTTCATTTGTTACGTTAATTCCTTTTTAACCACGAATTAATTTATTAATAATACATATATGATAGAATAAATAATATCGTATATGAATTTATTACATTTTGATAATCTGTTCCTTTTCTCGTTCAAAATTTTGTGATATAGCATAAAAATTTAATGAAACTGAACGTCCAACATACACTTTGAGAACTATAGGCCATATTCAATATAATAGTGTGTTAGTGAGTCGTACTTAAGCTGTTAATATTGGTGTGTGTACGAATAGACGTTCCGCAATTTAGCTAGATTCAGAGAGTATATTTTTATTAAATGGCTCTCTTGATAAGCTTTCAATTCTCTACCAAGTAAAGTTTGGGATTCCTAGGCGTGCGCTGCCGTAAATGTACAGCGTAAAGACGGTAATACAGTTGCTTTGCTGTGCTTTTGATCTGTTTTTTGTTAACCACGATCACTAGGTTATTAACAATGACGTCTCTTTTAATAAATTGCGTTTATTTTTTAGATTGTTAAGTAATGGTTTCCTAAGCGTACGGCGTCAAAAACGTACACCGTGAAAAAGTTATTAGTATTAATAAATTTAAACCACAATAAGTCATATGTCTTTTTATTAAATTACTATGAATTAAAAGTTACTATCCTAAGTTAAAATAAATATATTTAAACAATATAATTAATTAATTATAAAAATATTCACTTGTTGGAACAGTTCTTTTGTCTCTCCTGAAAACATTGGTTGGTTTTTGGACATACGACTTATTGAGATGTATCTTTTTATAATGAGAATCAGTCCCGTTTCCGCATAGAGTGCAATGAACCAATATAATGAAAAAAAACATGAATCGCACTTCTTTACAATGACGAATTATTTACATTATTAAGTGGTGGCAATTCTACTACAATATTGTATGGTTGATTGGATTCCTAGGCGTGCGTTGCCGTAAATGTACACTATAAAGACGGTAATAGAGTTGCTTTGTTGTACTTTTAATCGATTTTTTGTTAATTAGTGCCTCGCCCGAGGCTCAGACGAGGCATTAACTAACAAAAAACCGATCATAAGTGTAGCTAAGTAACTTTAATATCGTATTTACGGTGACGTATGCCTGGGAATCCATTACTTGAGTGCACAACTATCGGTTCTGTATATTATAACTGCGTTTCGAATCAGAATAGTCATGTATGTATGTATTGTAGTTATGGCGGTCACAATTGGAGCTTATCGGGTCCATAAATCTGCCACAAGTTTGACAAATGGCCATAGAATCGCCTCTGTCTATACAACAAATATGTACCATAACATAACACGACTACAAACTATTATCTATAATGGTTCAAATACTTTGGCAGCTACTTTCATCCATGTTTATTGCTCTATTTCACCATTACAATACCTACATACATACAAACATTAGAAAATATTTATAAATACAAGTGCCTTAAAATGATATTAAACTTGGGTCCTTGGACGTGCCTTAGAGAGATTCATGAGATTATCAAAATAAAAACAGTGGAAGAGTTTATCACAGACTTAAGCAAAAAACAATAAACTCCTTAATACAAAATGTTAACAAAATCAAATATCTTTCAAATAAGCGAAACTTTAAATTACCACTGAAATGTTTGAGAGACATTTTATAAAAATTCTTTAACATATCTTTTTTCACAAACACATTTGATTTTGTCTGTCTCCACAGTCATTAATGATTTTACTATTTTCGTGTTTCACAATATTTTTGTTTTATTCATATAGTATTAAGTATAAGTTTATTTTATTATTATTATTATTATTTATTATTTATTATATATATATATATATATATATATATATATATATATATATATATATATACACATATATTAGTAGTTCTACAAAATTAGTTTTTGTATTTTTCCCATAAATTATGTTATGACTTATTAATTATTTTAAATATCAATTGATTGTACTCCGTATTAAAATAAGTAAAAGACTAAGTCTATAAAACAAGAACGGTGGAAACTATGTGAACGGTGGATAACATAATATAGTTCAATTTAACCAACAAACAAACCTATTATTAGATTGTATTTATGTCTCATTTATTCACTTACTCGTACTAAAAAACATATATTTTTTATTATTATTTGATAAATAGAACGTACTGCTCATGAGGATTATTATGAAAGATTTTTTTAATACTGTATATTATATGTATTATTTATTTTTAGACACAACAACGTGTTAATTAATTGTCTGTCGATGATCTTAACTATTACTAGTTACACAGGTCACCGTCTTACCTTATAATACAGGGAATCAGAGTAAACCTGGATCAAGACGATCGATCGGGATTTTTTTAATATTATTCCCGATCTCCCAGTCGTAATAACCGATCAAATCAATTTAAAACATCTTGACTTGAGCGGGATTTGAACCCATGAGCA
>JAGTTH010001597.1:0-19851 GCA_022606485.1 Agraylea sexmaculata
AGGAGTAGCAATGCGTGTCCACCCCCTAGTGTGCGGTATTGAGGGCAGGTGGTGAACTACCCTCACTCATAACCACCCCCTTTTGGTGAACAGCTGTCACTGTTTTATTAGCGGGGCGAGATTTTATCCATACCACTTCAAACATCATTCAGTATGAGGTCGCGATCTCTGCTGGTTGGTTCTTTTATAATAATTAATACAATATTATTAATCAACAGGTATTCAACTGTCCTGCAAATCTAGCATCTCATCGTCGCTGGCACAAACCAAGGCATCTCCAGACTGTGAAAAATGCGAGGAAATTGCAAGATTCTGAGAAAACTATCGAGGAGCAAGAGTCCAGATTCACATGTACCATTTGTGGTAAAGTATTCAGGCGACAGGCGTATTTGAAAAAACATCTAAGCGCTCATCAGACTGGGGATAAAGAAGGTACTTCTGAAGGTGATGCTGTGGATGGGTATGGGTATCCCAAAAGATTGGAGGATTATGGCGAGGAAAAAGAGAAAGCCCATGAATTTTCAGCATTCAGATTAGTGAGCTCTGATTTTAGAACACGCATCCCTTACGAAGATGAAATGCGGGATTCGAATTACAACACTTTCTGGTCTAAAACCCACGCCCCAACTAACCCCAACTACTTCGCCACTGATTGTGAAAATTCCTCTGATAGACTCATCAGGATGTATGACTCTGGAAGACCGACTTCATCTTCGGCTTCTGTGCATTCTGAAGAATCGCAGACATTGGACATTACAGGATCTGAAGATGAAGGCAATCACGATACAGAAGATCCTAAATTACCGAACAAGATGGATGAAAACAACTGACATTTGCTTGTCTTGAGGCCCGTCCCTCGATTCCCGTCCGCCTTGGAAGGATGGCGATTTTCTCAAGAATCAAACAGACTTCACCACAATTTCCAGCCCTCAAACTTCAACTCGTTCTACCCCTTAGCATTGAGGGGGATCAATCCACCCCATTCGATACATTTCCATTGAATATCATATGTAAAACTCACGTAATTTAAATGCCAAATATTAATTGTCTAGTCTTTGATCTAGTCTCGTAGAAAAAAAATTATTTACAAAATATTATATTTACAAGTTTGCAGTACTAATAAAATTGTATATAAATGCTTTTATATCGTAGAAAACATTTAAAATGAGTGCATATCTAGTCACACATATGAAATTTGCTCGAATCGGATATTATGTAAATACTGATCCTTTGAACGAGAGCCAAATTGAATATAAATTAATCTTAAATTATTTATTTAGTTACCAGCATGATACTTAAATAAGTAAATTGCTATAGAAAGCGATTACCAAAGAGTAAAATCTAGTCAGTGTGTTTTGAAAAATAAACAATATCGTCCCTTTGTAAATAAATTGGGGACTTGATATAAAATTATTTATAATGTATATATATATTTTAAAATCACAAATTGTATTTATTGAGCACGAAGTGTTTCTTATTTTTTAACTAAGTTGATATTCAAATGTAAATTATTCTGTGGCTTTATGTATGTTTGATTGTTTTTTTTGTATAATACAAATAGTTCCAATAAATTATTGATCTTTCAAACGCCAAAAGTATTTCATTTAAAAATAGTCCTGTATACAGACACTAATTTTGTAAACAGGCGATCGATGATGGAAAATATTTGTACGTATCTGTATGTAGTCGATAAATAAAAGTTGGAATTTTAAATTGGGAAAAGAAAAGAGCGAGCCATTTAAATTATTCAAACCCTCTTGTCTTCAGAGCTTATATCCTTCATACTAAAACACTCATCCAAAGTACGGTAAATTATGTATATACAAGGACCTGTTTGAATCAAATACCTGCTTACACCAACAATCATTTCTAAATAATCAATAAAAAGTTTAAATCAAGCCGGAATGGTGAGGAAATTTGTACGAAATAAGGTTGAAGCTTCATTGATGAAAATATTTACATACATACATACTATAAAGCTCTTAAAAAATAGATCAAAATGAATTAAAATAAGTCAATATCTAGAAACAGTTCTTTCCTTCTATGTAAGTATTCCGTCATATTTTTTAAGGTGTTTTTTTCATACCAAAATAAGCAAGTTCTTTCACAGGGGTGAAAGAATATAAACCTTTGCTTTATGAGAATATTAAACCATATGATTTCACATAACAGATGCATTATTACATATTTTTTTACAGTTTATCTTCAAAAAGTATCTGCTTCATATTCTGACTCAACGCAATTGACTTTTTTATAAGACAAGTTTATGCTTTTTTACAAGACAAGTAAGTTAATACCAAATTTATCCTTTTTCATATCAAATTCAGTCATTTAAAAAAACGATTAACCAAAAATTTATTATTGTTATATAACTTCAAATTAAAAAATTAATTATTGATAAAACTACGAATGGAAAACCTGCATACACATCATAAAACAGTACTTTAAATAAAAATTCATAGGTTAGTAACACAACATGTATTTAATTCAACCTCAAATAATTTAAAGGCTTTTATGTCATTCCAATACGATCATTAAAAAATATACTAAAAGGGGCCTAAGAATATTTTTGTATAAAAAATATTTAATAATAATAAAATAATTTATTATGACAGCTTGTGAATCTTCGGTTATTATAATGATGTAATGAAGTATGTAAACACTATGTTGTCATAATTAGACATTATATTTGGTCGAAAAAAGTAATTTTATTATACAGGGTGGACTTATTGAGAATATTTAAGGGGGTGGTAGGGTATCGAAAAAATAATTGAAAAAAAAAACTAAAAATATAATAATTAAAAATTAAAAAATAATTAATAATATTAATAGTGCTTTTTAAATCTAGTTTGGTCCACCACCTTGGAATCAACTGTTTCTCTGAAGTACTCAGTAGTGACTGTTACGTGTAAATTGTGTCTGTTATACGTAATTAATTATTTTTTAATATAAATTAATAAAAAAAATATAAATTTGATATATATTTTTTCGATTATTCTTACGATAGGTTTTTAAGTTCAATAAAGGATATGTTGTATAATTTGTCATAATGAGGATTTATTTTCTAATAAATTGCTTCACCATACATATGACTTTTCTTTACTTTTATAACTACTTTAACACACTTCAAGTTATAGAATGCGCCATGTCCTTGATAGATAAAATTATTAAATAGTTTAAAAAGGTCATTTTGTATGCATAAATATTCGAGAAGGTATTCATTTCGATTGATTTCCAGTGATTGGTGATGTGAAGAGTGTAATTATATGAGGGTGGAATTGTACGATACATGTGAGAGTTTTTTATTAAAAATTAACAAGCAGCTGTCGCCAAAGACAGTCAAACACAGTGGACAAAATGTTGAATAATATAATACAAATGGCGATCCATTTTATACAGATATTCGCGTATTGTTTGTATTTTAATTATGCAAGTGTTGCATGTCACCGTCTCCTTCATAAAAAAGTCACGAAGGAAGCCGCAAATGTTGACAAATTCATTTAAAATTACGATATTTGTTTATTATTATGTCAGCCATCGAATCACTTGGCTGAATTTGGGACAAACATCGACTTAAAATTCAATGACGAATCTGTTGCGCAGTGTCCGCAATTATCATTATTTATGAAGACGTTTTTTTTGCCTAATTGGAAGGAAAGGATAATTATATAATGTAGTTTCAGATTATGAAATTTGGCATTGTTGCATTGTATATAAGGTGGACTTTTAACGTATTCCATTCAGATTAAATCGACCCCCTGAAGAAGAATGATGAAGTTGGTGAGTCATTTCGTAACCAAACATTATTCAATACCTTAAATAACAATATAATTGATCAATTACAAAAAGTTTTAATAATATTTATAGATTCATTAACGCCTTTTTAATATACCTACTCCTTGTTTCTTATGTTTGTAGAGCAAATTTTATACTTTAGATACGCTCAAAGTCGTACTAATTTTACTAACCGTTGTGATTGGTTATACCGCATTTTTTTAATTTGCAACATTGTGTTAAATTTTTAATACAGTCAGATAGTTACTTGCTAAATTTATTAGAACTTAACTTTTTAGAAGGTTTTACAAATTTTTGTTTTTTTTAACACAAAAAAGTATTAATTCAATAAGTATTACTAATTATATAGGTCACCGACAGAGCAGCTCTGCCCGACTAAAAATCACGTCAAATATTTACCGTATAATCCAGGAAATCAGAGTATTCCTGGACCAAGACGATCTATCGGGATTTTATTAATATGATTCCCGATCTCCAAGTCGTAATAACTGAACAAATATTATTTTTTTGACTTATAATCACAATGCGCCTTATCCCCTGTTAATATGCTGGTATTGAATAAAAAAACTGTTTTTTTTATTAGTGCTTTTCTGTCGATTTTACTAGACTTACTTATAATAAAATTTGCAGTAATAAATACTCGCTGGTTTGCGATTTTAACTAATATATGTAGATTAAAGAGATATTTATGTTGTAATTTCCACAGTAATTTTATTACGAAATCTGAGTACTTTCGATTACTAGCTTGTTGTAAAGAATTCAACACTACCGACAATTTAATATTATATCAACCTGTAATTTATTATTTCAGGCGGTCTTCAGTTTGGCCTTTCTGGCTGTGGCTTCTGCGGTTATCGTGGACAAAAAACCTGAGAAACGAGGTCTTTACAACTTGGGGTATGGGGATTATCACAGTCCTCAAGTGATCACCAATACCATTCCCATTCCCCAACCTTACCCAGTTACCGTGGAGAGGAAAATACCGATCCCTGTGAAGGTTCCAGTTGACAGGCCTTATGCTGTCCATGTGCCTAAACCTTACCCAATCACCGTGGAGAAGCCAGTTCCTTATGAAGTAGTCAGGCATATTCCTTATGTAGTCAAGGTTCCAGTTCAAGTCCCCGTGGTGAAGACCATCAAAGTTCCCGTGCCAAGGCCGTACCCAGTCCCAATTGAAAAACCTTACCCTGTCCATGTTCCCCAACCCTATATCGTGGAGAAGAAGATCCCCATATACATTAACAATGGATATTCCTCATATAACCACCATGGACATTATTGAAGAATCTAATTTTTATAAACATTAAATAATGTATAAATTTATCTAATATTATTATCTGTGATCTTATGTTTCTACATCAAAATTGTATTATATTATAATATTTTTATATAATAAATATACTATTAGCAATTATTGATTCATTTTATTTATTATTTATATCAATGTATATAAATATTAAAACAAAACATTATAAAGGAAATAAAATTGTCTTTTTAACACACTTTATCAATCATTTCTTACACGATTAAATATGTATTTTAAATAAACATTACATATGAAATCCACAAAAAAATTAAAGTCCGTTATAGATATTCTGTTTGGAGTATAAAAATATTGCTAATTAGTGATTATTTTTTATGTAAAATACACTAATAAATTATATAGTTAGGTATTTAATAAAATGCAATATGCAGTGATGTATACACCTTTTGATTAAAATAAAATTCACAATTTTTAAATAAAACATGTTTTTGTTTATTTTACCTTTTAAAGTAATATGTTTATTGATTGTTAATTGCGAGAGATAACAATAGGAATTACTTTTATTTAATCATCACCATCTATAAGATGAAAAATTTTAATTAAAAAGCAAATAATTTTTTTTTATATGAAGTGACATTAATTTAAAACCAACAATCTTTTGGTTAATGCAATTTTTTGCGTAATCCCATGTAATCAATCAAAATCAGAAATCTTTTTTGACTGCACGTCAAAATCAATAAAAAGAAAAGATCAGTACATATTTTTATGTTAATAAATAATAAGGTTTTTAAAGTGATAGACTTAGTTTATTATGTCAAACTTTATTGTGAAATTAAAAGATATCTAAATATTGCACGATCAAAATAGAGGAGTAAAATTAGTGGTGGACTGAAAAATTGTCGTCAAAATCATTCAAATCAAATATAATTTCAAGGTATAAAATACCAGATGACTTCTTGAAGTGGTAATATTTAAAAAATATTATAAAATGAATACATCATTTTTGATAATACACAATACAAGAAAAATATGGTTTTCATAAATGATTGCAACATAAAATACTGCCATAATTATTTTTTGAATGGAAAATATTTTATTAGTTGATTTTCTCGTTCTGTTATTGAAATTCGGTATGAGTTTTCGCTATCTATATATTTTATTCATTCACTAAAAATAATAAAATACCAAAGACATTTAATATCATTATTAGCAGCAGTATATTTCACTGACAGAAGACAAAATACTGTTTTATGGATTACAATAAATTAAAATATGTATGTACAATGTATTTAAATTGTTATAGTAACTGTGTTTCTCACTCGAAACTAATGACGATTTCTGCATCAAAATATGTGTATGAATGCGAAAATCGAGATCCTTTCCAAAAACTAAGAGCCGTGACGATGTTTTCAGTATAAAAATACTGAAAATAATATCAACAGTATCAGTTCGTGGCTGTTCTTCATTTGGATTAGACGTATACTAGCAAAATGGTAAGAATAAGTCTTTAAATTATAATAAAATTTATTATGTAATGTTTTATTGTGTTTTTAGAAAGCATTTTTCATCTTACCTCTCCTGGCTCTTGCCGTTTTCGCTGAAGATAAGAAGCAAGAGAAGCGCGGATTATTTGATCTTGGCTATGGTGGTCATTACTCATCCCACGGGGCCTTGTCTTCCCATGGCCCTCAAGTGATCACCAACACCATCCCCGTGCCCCAGCCTTACCCCGTGCCAGTGGAGAGGCAAGTTCCAGTGACATACAAGGTGCCAGTGGAGAGGCCAGTGGCGGTGCATGTTGACAAGCCATACCCAGTGAAGGTGGAGAAGAAGGTCCCCTACAAGGTGTACAAGGACATCCCATACCCAGTGAAGGTGCCCTTCAAGGTCCCCGTGGTGAAGACCATCAAGGTCCCAGTTGATAAGCCATACCCAGTCCCAGTGGAGAAGCCATACCCAGTCCATGTGCCAAACACCTACATTGTTGAGAAGAAGGTTCCACTGTACATCAACTCCGGCAACAATCACGGATCCTACAACTCATATTCTGGACATGGCCTCTCTTCATATGGACACGACTTGTCTTCCTATGGACATGACTTCTCATCCTATGGACATGGACTCTCCTCCTATGGACATGGACTCTCCGATCACTCATTCAGCTCAGACTATTCTACCCACGGACATTACTGAAACAAAACATCATGTCGAGAAAAATCATATTATTCAATATTTGACATTATTGCTTATTGTATTTCATTTAAATTTATTATCATTTAAATAAATATCTAATCGAAATACAATCTATGCCTGTCATTCTAATATATAATTAGGATAATTCCATAGATATCGCATTGCATATAAATAATTCGTACAATTTTGTAAACCCGTATTGTTGCATTCTTTTCTCCTATTCGATAAAGTGTGTCTTCATACTCAACACATTTCCAGTGGCTCCTGAGAGAGATGGTGATAATACTTTGGCGATTAAAACGCAATAATATTTTATACATCTTAATGAAGTACTAGATGTATTTGAGTGTATGTTTGAGTCCATATGACATGTAGTAACAATGCATTTACCCATTTTACTGTGAAATATAAGTGAAGATATGAAGAGAGATGTTTACAGTATAATGTTTGTCAGGTAACTCATGTTTTTGGCCACTTGATCCAATTGAACTAACCACGCATTTAGCCACTCATGCCATATTTTATGTTTATATCTATGGATAATTCTTACATTAGCTATTTTAAAATATAAGTAGAAATGCAGAAAAGTGATTTTACAGATAGATTCAATTATAAACAAATATGATATTTATTATTTCGTTTTACCTCTAAGGGATTTTTTATCTATTTCAAAAAACAACAAATCATTTCTATTTTGTTTATATCAATGAATAAATTAAGAAAGTATAATGTCCTAGTCAAATAAAATGATTTGTTGCTTAGTTCAATTATCTACAGTTTTACTTTATATGCGATTGATATTGTATATTTAACACAATACGTATAAATTGGAAATCTTAAGAAAAGAGAACTTTTTCTATGACGCTAAATTTGTATAAAATGTTTTGTTATTTCCCCAGTTAAAAGTTTATACTTATTACTAAATGCATTTATTATGATGATTTAAGTCTACGACTAATGTTGAACAAGAAGACAATGTTCAGTTCAATCTGTAATTTATTTATTTATAATCATATACGCATTTTTAAGACAATTTTAAATCTATTGTATAAAAAAATGGTAAAAAGATTGCCTATGAGAAAAAATAACAAGGTAAACGGCGTATAAAATGAAAAGAAAAAATATTTAATTACAATTCAGCGAACAACAGTTTCATTAACTTAACAAACTTAAAATTGATTTTTAAAATATCCAAATAGAAATTCTATATTCAAGTAAATTTTTAACTTCATTAGCATATGGATGAAACCTAATAATAAATAAATCTTATCCCTAAGTAATTTTGATGGTTTTGTTTTATTGATCAATTAAGTAAACCAACCGTAGTTATGCTAGTCATATGAGTAGGGTTAAAAAACTTGTTACCTTTTTGAAATAAAAAAATGTATTAAAATATATATGTATGTATTTATTAAAGCATTTTTAAATATTCGATAAAATATGTAGGTTTAGTGATGGATGGTAACTTGTTGGGAAGAAGTAGCAGTCTGTCCATAACCTGAGAGACCATGGGATGAATAGTCATGCTGGGATGAGAAGTCTGAAAGTCCATGTCCATAGGATGAGAAGTCATGTCCATAGGAAGACAAGTCGTGTCCATATGAAGAGAGGCCATGTCCAGAATATGAGTTGTAGGATCCGTGATTGTTGCCGGAGTTGATGTACAGTGGAACCTTCTTCTCAACAATGTAGGTGTTTGGCACATGGACTGGGTATGGCTTCTCCACTGGGACTGGGTATGGCTTATCAACTGGGACCTTGATGGTCTTCACCACGGGGACCTTGAAGGGCACCTTCACTGGGTATGGGATGTCCTTGTACACCTTGTAGGGGACCTTCTTCTCCACCTTCACTGGGTATGGCTTGTCAACATGCACCGCCACTGGCCTCTCCACTGGCACCTTGTATGTCACTGGAACTTGCCTCTCCACTGGCACGGGGTAAGGCTGGGGCACGGGGATGGTGTTGGTGATCACTTGAGGGCCATGGGAAGACAAGGCCCCGTGGGATGAGTAATGACCACCATAGCCAAGATCAAGCAATCCTCTCTTCTCTTGCTTCTTATCTTCAGCTGAGGCTAAAGCAGCCAAAGCGAGAATACACACCTAATAATAAAATATATTTATCAATTACAAATAAAATTTAATTGTATATTAAATATCTATAATCTTACAAACAACTTCATCCTGATGATTCGAAGAACACTATTCGACTGACTTTGTTACGATTGAAAATTGTATTTATACTAAAAATGCTTTATTTTCATGCAAAATGTCGAAATTTCGTTGCATCAAAACCTCCGTATGTTTAAATTCACAAACATTTTATTTTGAAGTGAATAAATTGTATGAATTTGTGGAAATGTGTGCCGAGCGGATACTAAAGATTCAAACCATTGAAAGTAATTAATTAAAAAATAAATCAACAAGACCATAATATGTATAAATTCGATTCAAACTCGTATACCATTTACTTATGTGTAAAAAATAAAAATTATTACCAATATATATTGTGTTGTTTTAATCATAAAATCCAACGATGGAACCAGTGAATGAATATAAAATCAACCGAAAATACATGTGGCTTTAGTGTGCGTTTTTTTATTATTATTTCGAAAATAGACTAGCCATTATCTAATGTAATGATAATTTTAACAATGTCGAATTTCCTTTTGGAATATTCGTTAGAACATTAAAATTGCGCGAATATGAAATTTCACTGAAGCGCAGCTGCAAATATGTTTTGTTTCGAAATCGGCATCCGGCGTCATTACTTTTAATAAATGTTATTAAATTTAATTAATATAACAAAAATTGGGCAAACATTTTATATTATTGCCAATGTTTTAATTTAACATTATTCCGACAGAATTTTGAAAACATTAAATTTATTCTATTATTAAATAAAAGCACTCACAAATTCATGGACTGATCTGTTAAACAACTTATTAAATTCAATATATTATATACAGAGCTTGTCCATAGGGGTGAAAAAACAGGTTTTAAATTGCTCGCAATCGTAGAGCACTGCGCGACTAAAATTTTTATTATATTGCTTTATAATGTGAAACAAAGTAATCTTAAAAAATAATAATATTAATAAAAGAAAATAACTATTTTTTAAATTTGTATTCAACTTTATAGTTTGTCCCATGAATATAATATTGAATAAGCAGGGTCTGCCAAATGCCATTTTGCTATCTTATATATTTTTTTCATTTTCTGGCAATTTTGGAATAAAAGCTACTTTTCGTCGATTTTTTTTAGTATTTTTTTATATAATCCAAATAAATACTTTATTTGATTGGATTGTTTTCATTCCATAACATCAGTGTCCATTTCAATTTATTTTAGTATGTAATTGTAAAAAATATCATTAATTTAATAAAAAATGCAATTTCTTTAGCAAAAATATAAATATTGTAGTTTGTATGACGGTATTAATTTATAAGTGGTTAATTAATATTAATTTAACATGTAATTTTTCACAAAAGTGAAATGTATCGTAGTGCCACAGTAAATGGTATATTTTTATTTTAAAAGCCATTTTGCCACATTTTAGAGCCACTTTTCATAAAAATAAGTGCTATATTTTGAATCTCATTGTTAAGTGTAGATGTATATCATATAATGTTTTGTGTAAATATCATAATTAAAATAAAATAATAAAGCAACACTTCGTTGCAGAGCTCGAATACTTCAAAGCACTTCATTAAACCAAATTGAACTAGGTTTTATTATAAATGTTACTTGTTCAATAAAATAGGTACCCAAATAAATTGCAGTGGGAATTTTACAAGTTGATTGGATGAATTTACTTGATTTGTAGTGTTGTTTATAAATTTGACCTTCATTTTTTGCCATTTAAAAACATTTTTTTTATTAGTTATAATTGAGATTTTGAACAACACAAAGATGAGCTTGAATTCATAGTCTATTATTATGTATTATTTATTGTTAAGAAGGTACTCTAATTTTTTATCTACCTAATTGTTTACTTTTTTACACATTATAATATAGGAATATTCTTGTAAAAGATTTTTTTTCGGCATTTGTTGTTATTACTTATTATAAATATTATATTGCTTTTTTATGTTAATATCTTTAATAAAATAAATATTCATTCCTATTAATATTACTAAAAAAAGCTAATTAAATCGCACACAATATCAAACTCCCTTACTGATGTCGAAATAATAAAAATAATATATTATTTTTTAAATTTAGAATTCGACAATGAATTACGCATTAGAATATTAAAACAACATTAGTAAACATTCCTTAGTCACTAATTAATTTATTTAAACTTCCGCATAAAAAAGAAACGGGTTGTGTTGCAAAACAGACACTGCAATTAGTACAAAGCAAAAATAATTAACTCAATTTGACATTAAAATTAAATCGTCAAACGAAACACCAAAATATTTTTATGTATTTATTTATTTTCATATGGCTTTCAACTACAATACATTAAATAAAACGTTGAATGTATTGAAAATAAATGAAAATCACAGACATCTTTAATACAGGGTAGAATTAAAGTAACTGAAAATATTTTAAGGGGTGGTTGAGTATTGCAAAAATATTAATTACGTATTTAAAAGACACAATACATACGCGAATCTCTACTGAGTACTTTACAGAAACTAATGATTTCAAGATGGTGGCCCAAACTCGATTGCAAAAGCACTTTTAATATTTTTGTTTTATTTTTTTATTTTTACCCTACCACCCCCTAAAATATTCTCAGTTGATTCAAGTCGATCCTCTATAATTTAATGGGCTATTTTCAGGGATAAAACTTGTTATCTACATATTGAGGGTATACTGCCAAAATGCACTAAGTCATATTTTATAGTTTTGAGATAATGGCGAATTAGTGACAAAAGTCACAGTCTTAACATAACTATAAATTTATGGTATATATTTGAATAATTTACAATGTGGTATAAGTCAATGACTTCTTTTATCTTTCCAAATATAACACAATTATAAAAAAATAACTAACTAACTAACAGAATCTAAAAATGTAAATTTGACTTGGTTATTTTTTTCTCTCTCGAAATATTGATGATACGACTAAGTGCGTTTTGGCAGTAGATAAAGTAATAAAAAAAACATCTCTAACTCAAAATATGACTGAGTGCATTTTAGCAGTATACTCTCGATATGTATTTAACATAAAGTGTTGGGAATTATTAATTTTTCTTGAAGTTGAGAAATCCTCCCAAATTCAAATAATGACCAGCAGAAAATGAGGAGCCCTGGTCTTCGGAAGATCCATGATGAGTCACCGAAGAAGAGGCGCCATGGGGTGTATTCTGGCTTTCATATGATACTCCATGGGCAGTTGATACGTCGTAATAAACTGGAACCTTCTTCTTAACTGTGTATGTTACAGGCTTTGAGATTGTGATGTGGTAGTTCTGAGGGGGTGGTGGAGGTTGGGGGTGGACTTCGTGGTGGTAGATTGGTCTTGGGGTCGCATAAACCTCATGATGTACTGGTTTGGAAATATACACAGGCTTATCCACATATACGGGGGTTGGTTTTTCCACATACACTGGGGTTGGTTTTTCAACATAAACAGGAGCTGGTTTTTCAACATATACTGGTTTCTCTACGTATACTGGATATGGTTTGGGAACTTCTACGACTTGGGGTTTTTCCACGTATATCTGATGCTGTACAGGCTGGGCTACTTCTATAGTTTTTGTATATTGTAGGACAGGAGCAGGTTGAAAATGATGATGATGCCAATGTTTATGAGGAATCGCTGCTACTAATGCCATAGATAGTGATATTAAAATCAGTGATTTGAACATCTGTGAAAGAAGAAAACGTAAAATTAATATATGCAAAGTCAACGACACGCACTACAATTAGACCGGCAACATTTAACTAATGAATTTAAATATTTATGACAAAAAATGCACTATGAAAAGGCAGAGATTCAAAACTTTACAATAGTTACAATAATTTTCGAATTATATAATTTTAAACTAACCAAATTATTAATTTTATTGATAAACAAGTTATATTTTGCATTGCATTGCAAAAAAAATTGCATGTATCTTTTCAAGAAGCTAAATTACAAGGTATTCCAATATAAATATATATATATATATATATATATATATATATATATATATATATATATATATATATATATATATATATATATATATATATATATATTTGATCGGTCATTACGACTGGGTGATAGGGAATAATATTAATAAAATCCCGATCGATCGCCTTGATTCAGGTTAACTCTGATTTTCTGGATTGTAATATAAATACTAAGGCGATTATTAAATTGGACAGAGCCGTTCTGTTGGTGACCTGTAGATATTTAAAAAAATTATCATTGTTGTTATTAAGTCGAATTTATATTTTGTAAACATGGCAAAAACTTGTGTATGTTATTATTGTGTTATATGTACAAACCAACCAATTTTGGGCAGGTACAGTAGCAAAATAGTTCTTAATGTATTGTGGTACAATTATTAAAATTATGTGTGCTCTTAAGACATTATGGAACTTAGTCAGTTATTAAAAAAACATTATCAAGTTGAAAATTTCAATTGAATTTACTGCCTAGTATGCAATAAAAATATAAAATTAATGCATTTAAATATAAGACCAAAATCTTTTTGACTAACAAATAACCAGACCTAGTCCAAGTGTGTGTAATGAATTGGTTTGACGTATTCGAGCTCTGCAACGAGTTGCTTTATAATATTGTATTATTTACACATAAAAATATATGATATACATCTACAGTTATCATACATCAAATGTTATATTCATGGGACAAACTATAAAGTATAAATCCAAAAATTAAAATAGAATAATACATTTTACCACATAATAAAGCAATATAATAAGCAATAGAGTAAGCAATTGAAAACCTGTTTTTTACACTCTTGGACTATCTCTGTAAATAACTCATCATTGATATGATTATGCTTATTATTCCCTTAATTCATTTTCTCTTAAAGCAGCAACATATAAAAATAATAAGATTACCACTATTACAAAATATCTAATTTATTTCATTATGTTTCAAAAGATACTTTAGAGCGAATATTTAATAATACAAGTGCATTCAATATCCTTGACTTCAAGATCGTATATGATATTTCAACAACAGTGTATTATTTTTGAATACCTTGATGATGATGATGATCCAGGATGCTTCCTTTATGGTGGTCAAGACGAGACTGGTCTTTCTAGTGTTGTCTGTTTGAATTATATAGTTAATACACTGATTATAATAATAATTTTACAATGAGCAATACCCAAGAATATACAATTATGCGACCATTCAATAATTTAACATTTATTTCCGTGTATATACGTTTTAATTGGAGTAATGAATAACATTTCACAACGTGGCAAAATTTCTTAAAATAATATTTTTAAATAGATACATCTAAAAATGTTTTTTTAATATAGGTATATACCTACTTAATCAAAGTGGTATTATAATTAATTATCTTGGAATTACCGTATGACTCAGCCTTGATCATATTTATTAAAAGACACTCCTTAAATCATGGCCAAGACCAAAATTATATTCGGATTATATTATATAAAAATATATTAAGATTCCATTATAAATCTTGTTTTTTGTTAATTTATCCACCGCAATTTTAAAATTAATATCTAATTTGTTTTCTGAGAAGATGATGAACACCGTAGTTGCATTGTATTGCAATTTATTATTTTATTATAGAGAAGCCGGTTTTTCCCAACAATCAATAAGTAACGGTGTTGTTTTTATATTAAATCATGGAATCGTTTGCATTTATATCACAATTGTTATAAACAATATAATTTTATATCAAATATTATAACCAAAAGTGGATGTAATTTTCGTTTGTTTTTTTTTATTAAATTGGACACTAAAACATTTTTAATTATTTGATAAATTGTATTATTTTATATAATTTCCCCCATTAATATAACATTTGAATAGGATAAATGTATTATGTAAAGTATTAATAAATAAAAAATACATGTTATAAAGGTAATAATTAATGTTATCAGTTACCTGTATAGAATTAATTTACTATTAAAAATAAATAAATAAAAACTACTCAAATGTTTACGAGTATTCAAAATCAAAACTCCAAACTTAAACTTTATAAATTTTCGTAATTCGTAATGCTGCAAAACTATATTAGCATATTTTTTTACGATACTACCAATCACAACCGTTTGCAATAAGTTCGCCTCTATAGAGTCTTAATTTAAAAATTCTATAAACAAAGAGTAGGGTTATTCATTTTTCAATGGAAAATAGTATTTTTCAATTCAATATTTATTACCGTTAATAACAAATAAATCACAATGCACGTGCTGTGGAGTTATTTTATACTCAAGTCATTAAAGAATATTCTCACTTAGCGATTGTAATTATACAATACGTTGTTTTTTGTTACAATTTTAATATTTCTATTGTGAAACGAAAATGCCAAACAAGTTTTATGTCAATGTGTCAAAAGACAACTACTCAAATTTAATAATTGATAATGATAGGTTAATTGCTTTTATTTGATCGTATAAATTGATCACTTACACTTCAGTGAATTCAGTCAGTGTTTAGTATTCACACACTGTTTTCGTGATGGCAATCCCGGTTTCAGTTGTAAGTTGAAACAAGTACGAATTAAAAATAATGATTATCATGGGCTTTCTTTGCAGTTATTTGTAGTCCTCGCCATTGGATCTTCCATGGCCGACTTTCCATATGCTCCCCCTGGAAAACCCTTCGAAGAATACGGTCCACCCCCAGTGAGTATTGATAATTTAATATAAATAAACATAACTCCAATTAATTAATTATTTTATTTAATACAGACGGCTGCTGAACCAATTCTGAAGGCGCTTCCAGTTCTTGAACCTGTAAGTATTGATTGGTTGATTATCGACCAATCAGCGAGCGGTAATTAAATTGTTCTAAATTTGATATTATTTTATAGATTGTACCCAAAGTAGATGTTTTTGTCCCATTAAAAGAAATTCCATCACCACCCACACTAGAAAGCCTCCCAGTTAGTATTTTATATAATATATATATTTATATATTTTTTATTGATTTATAAATATTTTAGATTGTCCCACTCGTTTACGAAGAACACCCCATTTTGAAAGATATTCCACATCCACCAACTCTAAATACAGTAAATATTTATTTGTTTTTAAAAGAAAGTTTTGTTTCTAACCATGCGACGAAATAAACGGTAATGTGTGGGAATGTCGGGCGTCGAAATACGCATTCCCATACTTTTATGGGAAATAAACTAAACTTTTGATATCAATTTACTATGTAAATTAATTTAATTTTGCAGGTTGTCATACCCGAAGAACATATCACCAAATTAAGAAATATCCCATCTCCGCCTCATCTTGATGTGAGTTTTATAAACACTTTATCTGAAATGTTGTATATTTATATATATGATTTTTTACAGGAAATCGTCCATCCCATTGTTCCTGAAGAACCACTTATTCAGCTTAAGAACATCCCAACTCCCCCCCATCTTGATGTAAGTTATTAAATTAATTATTTTTATTTTGTTTCATTTCACATACATGTTTGTTTAATTTGCAGGATATTGCTCTCCCGATTTCTCCCGTTATTCTTCCCGAAGAACATTTTGTTCAATTAAAGAGCATTCCTGCCCCACCCAAACTTGATGTAAGTAAATGAATAAATAATCAATCGAATATACCATAGTGTGTACTTTAAAGTATTTTGAAGTATTCGAGCTCTGCAACAATTTTCTTTATGATATATTATTATTGTAATATTTTATTTCAACTCTCTGATATTCACACTAAAAATTATATGATATATATCTACACTTATCATATATAAATTATTATATTCATGGGGCAAACTATAGAGTTGAATACAAATTCCCCAAATAGTATTTTTTTAATATTATTGTATTCGAAAATTTAAATTGAATAAAACCTCTTACCACATAATCAACCAATATGATAAAAATGTCAGCCGCGCAGTGCTCTATAATTTTGAGCCTGGAAATATCTTTATAATATTGTTGAAAATTATAGGAAATCGACCATCCCGTACTTCTCGAAGAACCCCTAATTCAACTTAAAAATATACCCGCTCCACCCCATCTTGATGTAAGTAAAAAAAATATATATATTTAAAGTGCAATTTTTAAAATGTTATAATTTACAGGAGATTGTTCCCGTCGTAATTCCCGAAGAACATTTAATTCAATTGAAAAATATTCCCGCACCACCTAAACTAGTAGTGAGTGGATGTTTTTACATATAATAATTTACAATTATTAATTTTTGTAAAAATATTTCAGGATTTAATCAAACCTATCGCACTTCCCGAAGAACATATCGTCGAATTGAAAAGCATTCCCGCACCACCTAAGCTTGATGTAAGATTTTTTATATTAATTGTATTAAAAATATTTTAAAATTTATATTTTATAGGAGATCCCATTGTCCCACCCAATCATCGAACCTGTTCCTGAATTGAGGCACATTCCATCTCCTCCCGTTCTAGGAGTAAGTTTTGCATTAAGCTATGTTAAAATATAAAATTATTAATATTTGATAATAAACAGGCGATCCCTCTTGTTAACTTGAAACCTGTTGAATTGATTCCGGAGCTGAAAAATATTCCAGTTGCTCCCAAACTTACGGTAAGTACTTTATTATCATCTATTTATTACAGGCTTTATATATTTATATATTGATTTAACTTTCAGGATTCTGATGTAACAGTATTCCCCAAAGACGTTCCAAGGGTAATTATTTTAATTAATTGTAATAAATTATTTTTTGTGACATTAACTGTGTATTTTATTATAATTTTCAGCTTATATCTGAAATCACAGTGCCATTAGCTCCTTACCCCCCGGCAATCAAACCCCATGCAGTTTATGGAGTACCACAATAAATCGACCATGTAAGTATTTATAAAATAAGGAATAATTTTGTAAGCATATTAAATTTTTCTAATATTTTTCAGATCTGACAGAACAAAAGCCAATAAATTTACATAAAAAACATAAATTGTATGAAAACTGATCTCTGTAAAAATTTCAAAATAAATTAACATCAACCAGCAATTATATTTATTTATTTTACACTTTTTTTCAGATACAACAACGTTTTAATTGTCTGTCTGTGATCTTAACTGTTACTAGTTACACAGGTCACCGACCTAATAATCAGTATTTACCTTACAATCCAAGAAATCTGAGTAAACCTGGATCAAGACGATCGATCGAGATAATATTATTCCCTATATCCCAGTCGTAATGACCGTTCAAATATATATATATTTTACTTGAGCGGGATTTGATCTCGTGACCACAGTATTTGTAGCCACGCGGCTTGTCCCCCGAGCTATTTTAATGGTTATTATTATTATATAGTTTTATTTAAATAAAAATATATGGTTGCGAGTGATTATATTTTATTGGTATAAGTTCGGGTAGTTTTTAATGGTGGACGGTAAATTGTTGGGAAGATACACCTCCATTGCTGTGTCCATGAGATCCGTGAGTTGAGATTGATCCACCATAAGATCCATGTGAAGAGTAGTCGTTTCCAAAGCTGTTGACATCACTACCCTGGTTAAGGTAGACGGGAACCTGGGTCTCAACGACGAGTGGACGAGGGACTTGGACGGTGTAGGGCCTGTTTACGGTGACTGGGTAGGGCCTAGGGACTGGGACCTCAACTCTGCGGATGACGGGGACCTCAACTGGGACCCTGACGGTGTAGGGCACTGGCCTGTTGACTGTGACGGGGACTGGCCTTTCAACGGTGACGGTGTATGGTCTTGGAACCTCAACAGTGTAAGGCCTGTCTACTGGAACTTGGACGGGGACTGGAACAGGCCTGTCTACGGTCACTGGGTATGGTTGAGGAACTGGAACCTGGACATTATTAGTGATCACTTCATTGCTTCCAGAAGTGAAATCTCCTCCAAATCCATGTCCACCATATCCCAAATTATGGAGTCCTCGCTTGTCCTTTTTGATCTCTGCGCCAGAAGTGAAGACTGCTAGAATAGCCACAAGGCCGACCAATCTCTAAAATACATATATAATTTTTAGTAAAGTTCTTCCATACTTATATGTGTAAAATTTACCATATTTGCCATATTTAGAATAGTCGTCTGTCTGCTGTATTGCCTCTTCAACTGCTGTTGACTTGATGATATGCCTATTTATATGCCAAATTTCAGTACAATCTAATCACCGTCTCTTTCATATTTCGTTCCGCTCGCTTCTTTAAAGATTTGCAACAAATACACTGTTATCTTGCATTAAATGAAATTAATAATTAATATATCGAATGTTATTTTAAAAGTAATAAATATACTTATTGATTACTTGATGAAATTCCATTCTTCATGTCTCTGAAGACGACTACATGTTCATAATAAAAATATAATGGTAATTACAAACTTATTTCGTTAAATAAATATACATATTTAATTAATGGGGTGAATGTACACATTTTAAACACCCCTAAAGCTGTTAGGATAGTTTTTATATCACATTATGAAAACAGGGTTACATTTTA
>JAGTTH010001600.1:0-192244 GCA_022606485.1 Agraylea sexmaculata
CTGTGTAACTAGTAATAGTTATATTTTAAAAGAATATCACTTTATAAAACCAAAAAAAAGATATTATTAGATTGCTTTACAAAGAATGCTTCCGTATTATTGAGAATAAATCTGGATTAAAAAAAATAATTTATTTCTTTAGAATGTTGAGAAAGTAGGGGCTCGAAATTGTCATCGAAGAAATAAAAAGTGGCCCGAGGAGCCGGCAAAACGGGAAGCCGAACACCATAAGTCAGCTGCGGGCAATCCCCATAAAGAAGTGTAAAACTTTTTTAATTTTTGAACCTTGTCCATACATTAGCGAGGTTCTGGTGAAAACGACACTTCGTATTTATTATTGACAATCTTTTATTTCACGGCCCGAACTCAAAAATAACGACCCACTCGTGTGTGTGGGTGTGGGTAATAATTTTGAAAGCTTCCCCTAATCTAATAAGCGACTATTTAAATGGTTAGTATTGTATAAATATATGAAGAGAAGGCCCAGTGAAATATTAATGAGACGTATCTTGGCGACCGCCTGCTCGTCGTCTCTTCTAATCGACCATACAACTTTACAGGCACAACAAACTATTAAGCAACATTACTAATCGTTGGCTCATTTTAATTATGTCAACACTCAATCAACGAGTTTATTAGGGAAAATATTCCTAAATCGATTGTTATATAATATAGGTATTTTCACATAAGAATATTAAAGTTAACATGTGGTACAGTGTTTTCTAATAACTAAAGTATATCTTCAGTGCCCCACTAGTTATAAAAAAACACTCATAACGATTATGAATCTCAGTTCTAATTTGACATTTGTATGTTTTAATGCGTAATTATATTTACATTATTAAAGTAAATAACTTATTTTAAATTAGCTATGTTTCTTTATATTTTTGTTCATGTGTTTTTAAATATAGTTGCATATCGAGGGTATACTGCTAAAATGTAAAAAAAAATAACTAGGTCAAATTTACATTTTTAGTTTCTGTTGGTTAGTTAGTTCTGGTAGTTAAAATAGTGGTATTTTTTATAATTTTGTTATATTTGGTAAGATAAAGGAAATCATTGACTTATACCACATTCAAATATATACCATAAATTTATAGTTTATGTTAAGACTGTGACTTTTTTTACACTAATTCGCCATTATCTCAAAACTATGAAATATGACATAGTGCATTTTGGCAGTATACCCTCGATATTATGTATATCAATTAATTGTGAATAAGGAGTTAATGCAATTGTAAACATTAAAAACAATAATATGTACTTTCATCTGCTTTTCTAATATACATTTTACTCTTCTATTGCCATGATTATTTTTAAACAGTTATATATCTAAAAGCCACAAGGTGTAAATTTGAAATAAATAAATAAATGTATCAAAATAATTAAAACGCAGTGTGTTTCTTAAAAATAAAAGTCAATAAGAGAACGATTTTTTTCGTGGAGTCTAGTGGACTAGAGCTTTTTCTGAGAAGCTTTTTTTCGTCGCACTTTTATATCTAAAATCTAAAAAATGTGTATGATTTTAATGGTATTTTCTATGAACTTGTTAAAAAATATAACCGTATTTTGAGTATTTTTAAGTCAGTGTTTCGGGGAATCTCACGCGTTATGTAAGACAGGATTACATCCCGTAAAAAACAAAGTGGGATGTTCCTGGAAGAGTGAGAGATTCTGCGTGCGGGCGTCACGGCCACTTGCAGTTTAAGAGCTGATGCTGTACTGGTGCCGAGGAATTATGCAGAAACAGAAAGACTTGTCTTTGTCGAAGCCCACACACCCGAGAGTTAAGCGATCACATCTGGTGCTTAATTAGCCCTTCATTCGCGGTACTCGGCTACTGTTCCGTATTCGAATAAAAAAATAACCAATACGTGAGACTCCTTATAAATACTGCATAATGTTTATTAAATAATAAATTAAAATGGAATGTAAATAAATTAATAAATCATTTTATTTTAAAATATTTTCGCTATTTTTGGAATAGCCTATTTTATATTAATCAGTAGCGACTAGTGACAATTAATGCCTACAAGCTCCCTCTGCAAAATTTAATATAGTTTTTACTTGGCACATTTAAAATAAACGATTTTATTTTGAATCCGATTAGAAGATCCTTTAAATGAAAAAAATATTTTCTTAATGTTTCCAACAAAATTTTCAACAAAACAAAATTCAACAACGCTTTAAAAACACCATTAAAATAATAATTATAAAGATATTATCCATATAATATAATACATATATTCATAAATTTAATATGCTTAATAGTTTATTAACTGTTAATATTATACGTCTGTGTGTAATAAAAATGTCATAAAAATTTATTATGATAAATGAATTAGACAATTTAAACGATATGTTTTGAAATCATGGTCTCCCCCCTGGATTGATAAAAAATATTGTTTAAACTATCCCAAAAAAATATTCTGCAGGCAACAGCAAAAAATGTTTGATATTTTTTTACATTAAAATGTGTGATTTAATTTTTATTGTGTGTAAAAAAATTAATTAAACCCACTTAAGCCTACTATTTAATAACACATTTTTTTATTTAAAAAAGGAAGCAGTATTAGCGGTGGATATATCAAATGCAAAGTTGTACAACAATGGTGTATAAATTAAATTATTCACAAAGCGCAGGTCGCAAAAGCCGCCGCCACCGTAAATATTATACTTTTTGAATACAAATGAGTCGAGTTTTTCTCATCCATGGCGAGTCTTTGTTTCGTACAACGGCGCGTATTAAACAACAAAAAATAATATGTATGACGTTTAATTTCCCTTTATTTGTTGGTGGTAGGTACTTGAAATGGTAACAAAGAAAAGCAATTATGATGAGTTGGTATTAAATTAACCGAGAGATGTCCGTGTTGCTCATTGGAAACGTCATGCTTTATGACACGCCGCATATCTTTACTAAACACATTATAAATCCCATAATAAATGTACACATTTAACACGGAATATGTATTAAATATAATACAAGTACTCTTATTAAAAATATATGAGAGCATATTTACATTATCTTGTATCTATTGTGCGCATTTAAAATCAAATTAATCTAAACTCTGAAATATGTAGGTTCATACTCGTATGTCGTTCATTAGAACTTATAAATTTGATTTAAATCGAATATTTTATTAATTTACACTAATTATTATAATACTTTAGATTTATTTATTTCAAACCGGTGGTTAAAATCATCACATAAAGATTAGCTTCTGTAATTTTATTTTTTCCGTACTATTTCCTAATTTTAATTTTAATTTTAATTTTAATCTTTAACCTTTAAAAATTTTAATCTTTAACCCAATAATATATTTTTGAACTATTTTGTTTATTGTTTTAATTTTTAAATCAATTAAACTAATAAAAAATATACGAATATTAATTAAATTGTAATAAAGTATTTTTTACCAATTTAAAAAAAAAATATAGTTTTCCTAATTATTCATTTAAAATCAAACGAAAATCAAGTTTATTTGAAATAAATTTAACAAATCTTTGAGTTATACTAATATGTTGTGTAACTTTTTTTATAAAAAAGCAAACTCTATATATAAATTCAAATCTCGGCTTAATTAGGAAAGGAAATAGTAAATACTATTGTGGTATTATGTTATGGCTATGTTTATAAATTTAGTAATAATAGTATTTTTTTCTAATGTTTATTCTTCTCTCCAATTCAATGAAATAAATCATTTTTATAGTGATATTTAAACGAATATTTTTAGTTATACAATGGTATTTAAATGTTATAAATAGTTATCCCAGACAGTGTTTACGCGTCCAGTTAATGAGTGTTTGACCCAAAAGGGAAGTTTTCTAAAAATGCATCCTGGACTTCATAAAAAAGTGTCTGGACATGTACTCGAGGATGTCTGCGTTCTACTTATTATTACACATAAATAGAAAAGATCTCATTTTAGAATACAATGTGTCAAAGACCTTGTCTATAAGACACTCCGTGCATTGAAATATTACCCAAAATATCCACTGAAAAGAATATTTTTTCACAAGGGTAGATCGATATCTAACTATGATTTCATATAAAGGCATAAATTCAATGCACTATATAAGAGATTTATATTAATTTTCAATAATAATGATTCAATATAATTATTAAAACAATTTGTAGAAAGGAAGCAAAAATGCCACGTCATTCTGATTAATTAAAAATTGCCCTACAAAATGCAATTATTTTTATGAACGAAAGCGTATTATGAAAAATAATTAAATAATTTATAAAGTATGAAGATGACATCGTAGTTTTACAGTTAAAAGGATAAGGGCAGACTCGCTAAGATATTTGTAACTCATTCTTGTACATACCAGCGTAATAGCTCAGGGGATAAGAAGCGTGGCTACAAATACTGTGGTCATGGGTTCAAATCCCACTCGAGTCAAGAATTTTTAAATTGATTTGATCGGTTATTACGACTGCGAGATCGGGAATAATATTAATAAAATCCTGGTCGATCGCCTCGATCCAGGTTTACTCTGATTTCCTGTATTGTAAGGTAAATACTGATTATTAAGTCGGTGACCTGTGTAACTAGTAATAGTTAAGATCACCGACAGACAATTAACACGTTGTTGTGTCTAAAAAACCCTCTCAAAAAAGCTCCATCAGAGATGTAGGTTCTCTGGTATTTCAGACGACTATCTTCTCTTAATAATAAAAAAATATATATTTGTTAAAGGCGATCCCAAACAGTAGTGAGTGTGAGAGATAAAGCGTTATCCGGTATGTCCAATTACATAATCTGAATATGATGATCATGTAGATATATTAGTATTAGTAGTATTAATAGTATGGTTATGGTGACCAAGATAAAATAGCTTGTTATCAGTGTTGTCCGATCACATCGACGACTCTTCTTGCTGACTGATGCGTGCCAACATAACGACCGTTACTATTACAATACATCCGTTTATATTACAAATATATACCTTCCACATAAAATAATTTAAAAAAATATGCTATATTGAATCAATAAATATAATAAGTGCATATGTGGTGCGATTCTTTTAATATTTATTGTGTATCTTTTGCACCTTTTCCATTATCTGATTGTATGTATGCTTGTCATAGATCACTCGACACCCGCGATCCACATCAGCCTCATCTCCAAATCCCGATAATCATCGCTTATTCATAGTAAAGAGACGTCATAGTGTCCTCTGGAACAATTGTGGTATTGTGTGTGTGTCGTTATCAGAATGGTTGGATCGTCTTCATCTGATGATGAGATCGCAGGCGCCAGATTGGCAGCTCCAGACCAGATTAACAATGAGGAATAACCAACACTTGCGGATAATCCCACCAATGTTTTGTCAACAAGGACAATCCTGAAAGCTTTTTTCTTATTGCGGTGGCGACACCGGTGTCGAATTTCGATACGTTTGTCTACACGGCCGTCGTAATTGTAGAATTTCGAGTGTATCAATCCGTGGCCGTACTCGCGCGGTATTTGTTGTAGAGGCAAAAACTTCATTAATTAACTTCAAAAAAGTAAAGGGATCAGTGAGCTAAGTATCCGAGGAATGCGGGTCTCGTGTAACACTATACCGTTCATACGACTATACCGGCCCGGTGATAATTCATTTCGGAGTTTCTCTACTGGAAAAATATCTAACAAACAAGTACACAGCCGTGTGAAAAAATATCCTCATTAAACACAAAAATAATATATCACTGGACCCGATGTCTCGTACAAAATATAACTGAATCACATAATTATATATACCTAAAACAATTCGATCATTTACGTTGAAATCCCCTCTTGATAGTGAACCTAAATTTTCGGTATAAAATATACTTTTTACGATTATTTATGAGTATAAAAAGGGGTTTAAATTTCATACTTCTTGAGCATTTTTCTAATTGTGAATATGGTAAAAAGTATATTATAAGTTTTTTTTACACATTTTGGTTTTTAGACACAACAATGTGTTTATCGGTGATCTTAACTATTAGTTACACAGGTCACCGACTGAGCAGCTCTGCCCGACTTATGAATAATCACAACAGTATTTATCTTACAATTCAGTTAATCAGAGTAAACCTAGATCAGGGCGATCGATCTGGATTTTATAAAAATTATTCCTCATCTCCAAATCGTATTTTTTTTACTTGAGCTGGATTTAAACCCATGACTACAGTATTCGCCTCAATACATACACAATCCAGTAAATTAGAGTAAATCTGGATAAAAACGATCGATAGGGATTTAAATAATATTATTCCGGATCATCATGTCATAAAGTCAAATTTTTAAATACTTGGGTATGATTTCTTTGTCTCAAATGTAAATTTTTAGTTATTGATTTACTGAACATATTTATGTAATACTGTGTATTACTTAATTTAAACAATTAAGTATACTGTGTATAAATTTTTTTCATAGCCCCTTGTGCCCCCAACAAGTGCCAGAATCATAAATAAAGTTTATTTTTATTAAGATAACTAACACGTGGAAAATATTAGATTTTTCCAAATTATTTTTTAACCAATATTGTGACGCAGATAAAATGATGTCTCGCGAGATGTTTGGTTTTGATGGTGAGATAAGGACATGGCTTCAGTCCAGATATTTCAGGGGTTGGATGACAGTCAGATTAAACATCTAATCCCACTGTTGATAGAATCTAATCTTAGCCACAATAGAGATCTTATTTGCAACACATTACCACCGAGTATGGAACGAGGAAAGCAGCTGTTAACCGAAAAAATATACTAGACATGACACGGCTTCTTCTCTTACTTCAAAAAAATAAGATGGGGAATAATTAAAGCAGAGCCCTGATTAGAGAGTCGGATTCAGTAGCGAGGCAGTATTCCATCAGAGATATTCATCTAGAAGCAATTTGCCGTCGTCAAGTTCTATTTCCGAGTGTCTCCGGTCATAGCTAATGACTGTATTAATAGTGCTAGTCTGTTGCTGAAAATTGTGAAAAATAACCACATTTCCATAAGACTGCCTTCGCACAACGGCCACATCTATTAAACCATCTGCGATCGCATCTTAAACACTAAGAAACGTTGACAATTCCTGTGTTTTTCGTCATATTATTACTCAGAAACTAAGCTCACTTCCGCAATTTAAAAAAAGTGTGACCATCATAAACAAAATTAATATATATGTATATATATATATATATATATATATATATATATATATATTTATATATATATATATATATATATATATATATATATATATATATATATATGTGTGTGTATTTATATGTGAATCTAGTTTATTTATACAAGATTTTTTTCAGGTAATAAATCCAATCATTTGAAATATTCAATATACTATTTATGAAGAAAAAATAAAAAGTCTTTACGCAATAATAATTTCTTTCAAATTCTGTACATATTTTAGATTAGATATCCTTTACTAATTTAAGTATGAACTTTTAAAAAATTAACACACATAGATCTAAAAATTGATATGGAACCAAATTTCATTTTTTGTCCTTCATAAAAATATGTGTCTACTTACAAATATTTATATACTTATCAATAACCTCCACATCATTTTTAATTTTACTAAAGCCTTTTATTGGGTATTTATTTAAACATTAATAATATTTCGAATCTGTGCACGATAATTTTAAATACTTTTTTATAAACTGTTCAAAATGTTGTCGTCTGGGTGGAAGAAGAAACTTTTTTCATGTATCTTCCACAATGTTTATTGTTTGACTATACTGAGACATCTCAAAAATAAAATATTGTGGAGCTTACATAAAATAAATTTCTCATTTAAATCCCTATATTTATCGAAGATCAGTTGCCGATGATTTACTTTATGATCTAAACATTGCATTCTAATACTGATTACTGCTGTGAATGAAAAGTATTTGAATAAACAAGAGACATAATATGTGATATATTTAAAATATTCTCAAATTAAACACTGATCGTATCTATTCATATTTACTCATTTTACAATGGCATTGGCGCGCATTCAATTTGGATACATCATTCTTGCGATGTCTAAAAAGATAAGGTTGAGCTGTCTACACAGACCAGGTGATGATTTTGCATCTGAGATAAGAACGGAATGTTGGATTTGGTAGAATCTTTCTTTTTTTCATGTTCTGCATTTGACAGATAGGCTCTTCAGATACACGACGAGGATCTATTCTACGAGCACGTGCTGCAAGCGCCATTATTATTTGTATATATTCCAAGAAAGTTGTTTATTATTTTAGATCATCTTCGGAATAAATTGTACGCATCACGGGTCCGAATTAAAATCGAATAAACTTCCTTTCCCTCGATACAATCTTAGCATGCAAAGCGGTTTTCATTATTTGTAGAAAGCGAGGTGATAAGATATATCTGATTTGCCGAAAGCTCTTTGTTTCAATTTGAGCGAACTTATGACAAGTAGACCGAGAAATAATAGTGAAGAACAAATTACTTTACGCATTAGTACTTCTTGTAAAATGAGACCTTTTTAATTAATTTTATAGGGCAATTAAGCAAATGAAAGCCTCTTAACTTTGTATCACAATTTAGTGTTTTTTTTAACATACTAGGATATTCAACAATCGGAAGGAAGTTCATGTTATAGGAAACAAGCCCTCGTAGAACTGCCGATAAAATATTGACAAACGGCGGAAATGCGTGTGACATCGTGTTTTCTTACCCCCTAAAATACATATAAAATAAATAAAAATGCCTTGTAAGGGACAATAAAGAACTTATCAGTATAGAGTATCCAAACACATATTAATATGTTGTTGAATTATAAACACTTTTGTAAGTGTCGAGTTTACGATCTCATTTCAGTGGAAATCTCATTTGGAAAACATGTTCGAAGTGCAAAGACATTAAAAATGTGTTTATTTAAAAGAGCCGCCAATTACCAGCGCCCGACTATCAAATTAATAGGCTTTTAATCATAGTTAATGACGCTCGAATGCTAAGATTAAATTAATCGTATCCAAAACAAAGCCTTAATTAGAACCGTTTCTTTTTGTTGCCCACCGCCAGCCGTCATATTCATTCCAACAAACAGATTTATGATATCTTTTCCAAATTTTATTATTACCAACTAGTACAGGTTTTTACATTCAATTAACATTTTTAATTGTGATTATGATTAATGTTAGAATCTCGATTATATGCCATTCATATTAAATAAAACCAGCGATACATGATATAGAAATAATACGAAAATTAGTCCAATCTTACAAATGCACCGTATGGGATATGAACCTTAAACAATTATACAGTCTTAAAAGAAATCGAACCCGAAGTTCTGTACTCAAGAGTATTCTTGATATTTTTGCTGGAAATGCATGATAATAAAAAAATATATATTGAGCCCTGAATAGTCGGAAGTCTTAAAACTCTATAATATGTTTAAAATATTTTAGTATATTTAATATTTTGGTAATGCAACATAATAGTAGGTTTTTCCCACTATTTCATACTAAAAAAGTGTAAATAACAAAAAAAATATGGAATCGCTTCATACATAATTCGTAGCTGGCGCTTTTTTAACATTCATCTCAAGATTTTATGGCTGATTACTTATTGTTTTCAAATCAAGTATATTAATAATGTAGCCAGATAGTTGTTTATTAGGTTTATCATAATTTTAAATAGGTATTTATTAATTGAAACAATATTTGAACATGCCTTTTTGCTTTCTTGCCATAAGCGAATTAGCTTAGTCAAATTAGGGTTTAAAACTGATTATTGTGACCTTTTGTCGATTTTTTCAGACCACCCTTAGAATACCGAAATAAAGGTGTATGCAAAATTACAGCTACTTTGCTCAAATTCCGAGGTTTGGACCTTTTTCTTCCTAATTTGACTGGGCTAAATGTCGAATCCAATGTCAAAATATTACGTCCCCTTAGCGTGTGATATTTTTAATATACACAATACACTTGTTTGAATTTAATTCATTGAAACAATTTGACATGTTTGTTAGTGAAAAAAATCTTTGGATGGATGTGAAAAAAATGAAGTGGCTATATCGATAATGTTTGTCGCAAAGGATCCCCTCTGTGTTAGCAAAGTGGTAGGCAATTCAGTTAATAATAACGGGCCCTAGTATCCGATTGCCGCATAAAAGCTCCATCCAAGAATAAAAGTGAAACTCAAGAATGTCACAAAGAGCCGACATGAGTACTATTACTTTTTTTTAATACAATTCACCCCGTGTAGTTTCTTAGTCCCGCCTTGAGTTACTGTTGCACTACTCGAGACCTATGATTTGCTAACATAATATCAAAGAAGGACAAATTTATACACAGTGTGCTCTCAAAGAATACTTATTTTTAATGTGTAGTTTATTCACTGCAATGAATTTCATTTTAAACCTACAAACAATCTATAGATTTATAGACTATTTCATCATTACACAAAACTTAAAGCTGCAATATATATTTAAAATAAAATAACACAAAGTAAAGATTGCAATTTAAGGATAATAATTGTTAATTTGAGTACCACAACGGATCGGGCCAACCCCGAAAGAGTGTCTATTACGTATATAAAGGTAAATATAGTAAACCTGTTTTATAAAGAATTTATGGTGCAACAGAAGTTTCATTTTTAAAAAAACGTCAGATATTACATGGGGCTTCTCTTTTATAATAAAAAATATATATATTTCAAATCGAATAGCTCTACATAAATATGAAAATATTAATATACCAGCGTAATAGCTCAGGGGATAAGAAGCGTTGCTACAAATACTGTGGTTATGGATTCAAATCCCACTCAAGTCAAGAATTTTTAAATTGATTTGATCGGTTATTACGACTGGGAGGTCGGGAATAATATTAATAAAATCCCGATCGATCGTCTTGACCCAGGTTTACTCTGATTTCCTGTATTGTAAAGTAAATACTGATTATTAAGTCGGTGACCTGTGTAATTAGTTATAGTTAAGATTACAGACAGACAATTAACACGTTGTTGTGTCTAAAAAGACCTTCTTTTTTAAAAAAAAGCTCCCCGGGGCGTAAAATAAAAATAAATAAATAAATCGTGTAAATATATGTTTTACAAATGTAAGAGTAATAAAAACTTCACTAACGGTTAATGTCACTTTTATTTAAATTTCTTTTAATTATATTTTTTTATATTTTATGTTATGTTGTACTATTATGTTAATGAATGCAATTTTGTTCGTCTCTTGATTTTTAACCTAATTAATATGTTAACCAAGTCAATATCGTACATATTAATACATTATTTTATATTGGATAATTATGATTAAAAATCCTTTTATTGACTTTCTGATCATACTGTAGACACAATATCAACACACGCGGATACAATGACATCCATGAGAGGAAATTGCAGCACCAGTAGGCAAACAAACACTGTTTTTATTTGTATGCATTGGTAATATGGGTATAAAAACTAACAGTGGGTATACCTTCAAGTGGATGGACCGACAAAAGACGGCAATCGATCCTTTGAGAAATCCATACCACTACCAACTGCCCTTATCCTCCTTTTTATATATTCATACTTTATATTGACACAATCAAATCCAATAAACCATCAGCTTAGCGGTAATACTGTATTTAGTATGTGTATATTGAAAAGTAATCATTAAATTATAAGAGGTTAAATAAATAAATGCACCGCTTAATTCCACCTTAAAACCATGCGTCAGCGATATTGCATTTTTTTTTAATAAATCACATTATTTTTCAAAATATTATTGAATATAAGTGGCTTTGATGGATGTTAATATTATAATCAGGGATGTTTATTTATGTGTATTAGTAATTAATCATTCAATTTGACATAATGTGTCAAACGTTCTCCCGGATTGTCCTCATTCATACATATGTATTTGTTAGTAATCCTAAATGATCTGAGTAATCTAAAAGCTAATTCCAGAAGCTCACGACACATGCAAAGCAGGTAAGCAAGTCATGATAGTGTGGGCGAGTTACTGGATGATGAGCTAAAGGCGTGGCTCACCTGTAAAATAACCGGTACAACACGACAGATTAAATACTCACAACCGGAAAGAATTATCCTACCAATATTTATGAAAAATGAGCCTCATAAAAACCACCTATAAAAAGGTCATGGACGATCGAAAGTGAACTATTTTATTTACTAGGGTATTTTTAATTAAAATTTCCCATTTGTTAATGTTTTTTTATGTTCTGCTTAATTTTTTAATAGGACGGTTATATATTGAGCTTTGATTTCATTTTTGCTTCAAAGTAGTTTTTTTTATCTATTAGAAGAATTTATGGATTTTAAAGATGATTATAAAATGTGGAATTATTATGCAAACATATTTTGAATTTATTTAATATTTTTAGATGCTCTGATTTGTTTTTAATACGAAGATAATTAGTTGCTTATTTTGTTCATTCGAAAGAAGTTTGAATATTCAAGTAAATTATAAATAAAATAATTTATTACGATTTTCAAAGACTGACAAGAAACATTACAATATTTAAAAAGCGAGTCTCCCAATAAATACTGTTTTTTGAGAATTTTCATTTCATTCATTTGCATTATTAAATATTTCTAAAATATTTTGTATAATATTAATAAGTATTTTTATCATTAAAAAATTGTCTGGAGATTTTGAATGTGTATTAATTGTAGTAAAATAATTATATGAAATATTATTATACCATCTGGTAACACTTATACACAAACCTTAGACAATTATATATATTATATGATTGATCGTGTCATCGGGCGAAAGTTTCATAAAACCACCAAATTATTCACAATAGCACTGAAAAACCACATTTTTTTAGTTAAAATGAGTGGCATTCACTGTATTAAAAAAAGTATAATCACTAAAAACAAATGTTTTTTTTAAGAATACAATTTGCAGATGAGTTAAAATAATTATGTTGAAAAAAATATATACGATGACTAGTGGAAAACCAAGCGGTTTAAATGGACTCAATGTACGTGGGTTCCTTCATGCGGATGGGTGTAGAAAATCTGGCAGGATTAGTTCAGATCAATTGTTGGATTTGAAGATTGCGATTTGATTACAGCCAAATAAAAGGTGGGGCCACCAGTTATTATAGTCGCTAAGCCACCCCAACCACCCTGACCACTGCACAATGCTATACTTGGGGTGGATTTGAGATCACCTACGTGATAAGCTCATAGCAAACATTGCGGTAAATAATAAAACGAATACCAACCGATGCCGAAATCTAGTAAACATGTGAAAAGGCGGCTTAATTTTATATAATTTAATATTAATTATTAATACTCACATTGTGCAGCTTGTAATAAAGGCCACAGGCATTGCAGACAGGCTCTCCATTTTGATTCCTCCTCCAAAGGGTCGTCGTCGTAGTTTTACAATTGGCACATGAAGTACCTGCCCTACGTGCTGCACTCTGAAGAGACTGAAAATAAACAAAAAAATATATTATAATAAATTCATAAATAACACGTGAAACTGTATGAAAAAAGACCATGATAATAACAAAACTACTCGAATATTTGTTTTTTTTTGTATAACATTTAAAACCTCATCAATAATGATATACTCGGAATCCACCAGCTACAGGGTGACCCATAATATTTAATGAGCTAACTCATATACATAAGTAGTCGCTTCATTGATTTTTTATTTCAATAAGAAGTATTTTAAGAGCACGGTGTGATGTCAAGCAGGTATAGGGTATGTTGTCCAGGTGCAGGCCACTAATGCATCATTCCATCTTATATTGTTATATTATTATTATATTGTATCGTCATGTTATTTTTTTATCGTTAAGTGCCTTCGGATGTCCCACGCCTGAAATTCTTAAGGAATATCGCAAATACCTTCGATCGTGTCTTTTTATAGACCATTCCTTATAAAAACTCCAGAATTAAAAAAAAAATATATGATTTACATACTATCTATTAAATTAAATAAATGATGAAAATCAAGTGATGAAGTATTTGATTTTTAAGATTGTTCACGATTGACAGATTCCACTTTATACCTGCTACCATTATCATTTTACAGCTCATCTGATAATTGTTCCCCTCGGATTAAAAAGCGGTCTTTAAGGTTTAACGCATAAGTGGTCTGTTTAATTTTTTTTTATGCCCTAGTGTCATTATGGTTTTTCTCGTGATTCGATTGAGCCATAGTGAGGCAGGCATATACAGCCGTAAATAAAAAGGTCTGCGGATTTAGGGCGAGTTAACGTGCGCCTGCTTTGAATACAAATATATATTGTATACATAAGTTGACAAATGTACGAAAACGAGTAAAAACACAAAAGCGGGCGGAGAGGAACGAGCGACTGCGATTGTAGAGAGGTCTGTCCTTTTCGTCCTCATCTGGAGAGGCTTCTACCAGGATATGCTGGTCTCTTTCTTAGTGTTTGCGATATCAGCTGTCGAGGATCGCCATCCAATTAAGGCTGACAATGGTGTGACAGGCGCGACAAGCAACGACCTCCTTGCCGCATCCAACGAGCCCTTACCATCATAAGTATCGCTCAATATCCAAACCACTACCGATTCCATGGATACAACACAATCCCTACAAACATACTGAATCAACAATATAACAAAAGAGGTTTACTTCGGAATTTTAGCAAAGAAGCTGTATTAAGCTTATTTGAAAACATTTTTGATAAATCTCACCGATTGCGAGTTAAAGAGGGTAAAGAGGCCGCGTTGTATATGCTCTCAGCGCCAGTCCTGCCGCTATACTAATAGATATTCAAAATATATATGTTATATCTTTGAATTATCAATTTTTTTCAGTTAACTAAGTAAAAATATCAAAAACCTACAAGTTCCTGTGTATTTTTCATTTCAAAAATTACTGTAAGAACATTATATCCACTAAATACATTAAATTCAGCTCCAATCTATGAGATGAATGGTAATAGATATTATTGAATAAATATATTAGATGTATGCAAATAATCGTTAAATATAATGTATTAACTAATAAATAAGAAAAATGTATTGATAATGATTTTCAATGATTTCTAATTAATTTAGTTTGTACACATTTGTATGGCGCGAGGCCTGACGCTCCATTGAGGGCACAGCGCAGTACGGCCTCTTCGCCCTTTCTAACTAGAAAACGGTGGGGTTAATCAAAAATGTTTTTAAACAAAATTTGTCACAAATTTGATTGTCTATAATGTTTTCTTAAATGTCAACATCATTGGAGCTATAGAAAGTGAGATAATCGTGAAAAAATGATTATTGTGGCCTTTGACCGCGAATAACTTCCAAACCCGTCACCTGATTTCATTCGATTTTTCAGACCACCCTTAGAATACCAAAATAATTACAGCTTCTAAGCTGTAATTCCGAGGTTTGGCCCCTTTTATTCCTAATTTGACTGGACTAATAATGAAGTGGATTCGTTCCCCTCTTCATGAGTGATCGCATGAAATGTTATGATTAATGGATTCCATTGCTGACATGCGCGTGTTAGGATGGTACGAATCGGATCTGGTGTTAGTACCAATTGCTAATTACTAAAGATATTGCAATGTGTGTAATTAAGTGAGACTGGAAGGTATCCGCAACAGGTGTGAAACAATTTCAGCAATTCGTATTAATTGGCGTCTATGGACAACACGAAACATTGAGAAACACATCTCTGTTTATTATATGTACACATTCCATTCTTCTTATATCACATTTCGCGTTTTATGGAACAGAGGATGAAATATATTATGCATACTGATTGGTTATTACGTGTAAAAACTGCACACGTAACCAAATGAATTGAACAAAAAAACTAGCAAATGAATGCCTTAACCAAACCGCATTCAACATTCATTATGCTCTATTGCCGGTGACCGAAATGTCTTCAATTACCACAGTTAAATCTTTTATATGTTAGCAATTTGGCTGCGGATTAAATCACCCCCAAATCCACCCTCGAGGGACGAGAGTCCTTAATTTAATTTGTTCTCCAGCCGTCCGTTTTGTTCTCTCACCCCGCAAAATCTGTTCTAAAGTACTTTCACAACTAATCTTAACACATCGCCAACTTCGACTAAGAAGGGGAGACGTGAATATGTGACATTATAATTTCATTTCAAGCATACTAGTTGGAAATTTATACAATTTTACGGATTTATTAAAGTTCCTTTGGTAGAGCGCATTTTAAACATGACATTACGTTTTATGATGTAATGCCAAAGGGTAAATCAGACGAACGCAAAAATTCTATATATATTTTATATAATAATTATGCATATCGAGACTCTTTATGGCATCAATGGATTTAAAATTAAACCATGTTACCCATCAAAAGGTTAATTATCACAAGCATAATAATTCATGTGATAAAGCACGTGGGTAAAAATACTATGATCATAGGTTAAAATATTATAAAATAATAATTGGATTAGCTATTCTAACTGGGAGAATTAGAATAATATTTTATCTCGATAGATCGTCCTGATTTAAGATAATAATATATCTATTGATATGATAATTAAGGGCAGGGCCACCCTGTTGGAAACCTATGTACGTAAAGTTTATCTGAACTAAATTCTAAATTTTTTATTTGTTGATAGATTGTCATTATTGCATATATTTAAAAAATCCTACTAGCTTATTTATTTAAATCATACAATATGTTGTTGTCCAATTACGTTTTTTTACCGCGTAACGTGTACTCAGTTTGTATATCACTAGGAAACGCATAATTGGGTGATTTGTTTTATAAAAGCAATCCAGTAGCTTAATAACAATAGCATGAGAAGATAATAAACACACAAATAAATAAATATTGGTATAAAAGACATATAAAAGCATGAGGCGTTCGGTGGAACGGCAGCTGCGTCAGGTGAATTTATTTAAGCGCGTATTCCTCATACATATTCATAAGTGCCGGTGTGTTCTGACCAATTTGCCCGTTGAAACGGAATCACGGACCGTGAAATGTATGAAAATATACCGTAAAACAAAAAGGCATTGTTATGTTACTTCCATCTCTCCTCTCCTCTATTCTATTGTATTGTTTTTGTTGTACGACTTTTTGACGCGTTTCGATTGAATTCGACATGATTAATTCGGCTTGTACGAATCGGAAACGCGGAACTAATGTGTTTATATGTGGTCTTCTTTGTGATTATGCACTGTTTGTAACAAAGAATTTAACTTTAGCCAGATTATTTTTGTGGATGTGGAAGTTAACTTTGCGATTTACGTTGAATGCATATCAAATCCTAGAGAGGACAATCAAAAAATATATTGAACCTGTTTTGTGTGCGTATTTGAAAGTTAAAAAGACATATAATGTCTAATAATGTTTATATGGAATTAATAAACATATTAATTTAATTAATTATTTGATTCGGGTGTGAAATTAGAGCGATATATATATCAAAACGTCAACTTTCTAAACGCGTTTATTTTATTTAACGTATGGAATTAAAACGCAAATCAGCCGTACGCGCTGGCCGTTTCATTATTATTGTGTATGTAGAGAGATAAGATTTCAATTATGCCCGAGTGAGATATTTATATGAATAAAATTAGACGCCGTCATATTTATTTTGACAATGCCACCGGTGAATTATAATGCGTCTGCCGTGTGAACAACCTTATCTCTATTCAAAGTAAACCACTTAAATTGGACAGAAATACCCGCCGTGGAAAAAAAATACACGCCGAGGCGTTTGGTCGTCCATTTGTGTTTGTTTTGTGTGAGTTTAACTATTTGTATAAATTGGGGATTGCAGCAGGTATGGCGGTACGATAAAATTGTTCGTTATCGGTGTGGTGGTCGATCGTTAAGGGATGTGCTCTGTGGGTGGTTGAAGGGGGTGGCAAACATTAGTGAAACCTCCTCCATTGTGCCAGTCACCCTCAAACTCCAACCCCATTCTCCCCAAGCGCACGCATCCTCCTTATTATTATTAATTTTTTAAATAATTTAAGCGAACGATAATAGATAATTTTAAATTTGATTTATTTAAACTATTTTTGATTAGTTATTTTCACAGCTTTTTTATCGCACAAGGGTTGTACATAACAATTTTAGATATCTGCCGCGTCGAAGAAGGGTTTTTAGCTTCCTGTGGGAGGCTTAACTTGCAGAGGGAGGAACACCCTTCCAACGATTGGTCGACGCTATGGCGCCATTACAGGGGCAAAACTCACCCCTTCTAAACGCACCTCCCCCTTAACTCTCAATACACCTATTCCACTGAACAAATAATTATTAATATTTATTCCAACGTAAACAAATAATTGCATACCATTGAAATACATTTTTAAATAATACACAATTATTTTATTAACATTTTAAAACCTACACCTATCTATAAATAAGAGGTATACTATTAGAAAAAAATGTAATAACATAATTAATTTCAATAATTCATATAAAGCAACTGTTGTACGTCGTAAAGGGGTTGTATAATTTGAGTGGGGTGGTTGTGGATTAAGGGGTGTGGTCTAAGCTATCTGTCTGCTTTAGATTTACTATCTATACGCATTCTGTTAGGATTATGTGGTGGTCGCTCTTCGGTGTTTTTAACACGATGTCTGATTATAAACATACCTTACACGCGATTCAACCACTAACAGATTGAATAAATTAACACAAAATAATATATTTTGACCGTATCTGATCCAAAACAATCGCACCTCGGCTCTCATTTGTAAAACACGTCACTCCGAAGCGCTTAAGCTGCGAATTGGACATATTAACATTGATTTCTAACTAATTTATTATAAATAAGTAGGTTGGGTCTCATGCGATCGATATTTATCCAAGACTTTTTTAAGCGGACCTGACATAAGCTAAATTTTGTTGTAAGCGCTGTTTTAAGACGCATTTTTCTGATTTATTCATGATTTTACTGAAAAAACATGCATAAGGTTTATGATTAAACATCAAGAAATTATAGCAAGCATTTGGATTTTACAAAGCAATAAATCATAGAGGTTAAAAAGAATAAGACAATTTTATCGGGTAATCTATTTTTTTGAGAAATTTTGAAGATAAGCGTTATTTAAATAAAGAGCCCGTTCAGAAGCACTAATCGAATTATAAGTACAAGAAATGTAAAACAAGAGTCATCATCGCAAGATTCGGAGCGAGGAGAGAATAAAAGGGCTTCTATGTTTGTTTCTTTTTTTTCTGCGTGTCCGATGAGTTTTTTATTCAAATCAATTCGCCTTTTTGTTGTTCGAGATTACCTTAAACTACTCGTTAACCGTTCACCGTTTGTTTGGCGACTCGTAAATCGCATGTTGGAGCGTTTTCTCTTATATGTTGATTTTAGTATTCATATAATGGTATTGAATGTCTCCTCCCTCTATTCGATAACACATTAACGTCTTATTCGATTTGACACGGATTCACATTTGGCCAAAACCGAAATCACTATCCGACAAATCGATCTGATAAACGCTAAGCTAGTTCAGAAGCTCGCGTGTCTAGAAGACCTTATGGCGCGCAGGTGTGTTGGGCCTTTCCAATATTCATCGAGTGTTTTTATAACAAATAAATTCAAATTAAAAGTACTAATCTAAATCGAATTATAAATCATAATATCGCCTTTTTTAGTTATTAAAAAACAAAAACAAAATATATGCCAAATAATGATATAAAAATAAGAGTTTCTGACTAATCCACACGATTATACTGACCAAAGTCATTAAAATTTTCTTTGTGGTAATTCATCAAGAACCAAAGAGCACAATTGATATTCGACAAATATATTTTCCTGAAAATTTCAGGCAACAGACACAAATACATAAGCGAACTTGATGGCGTTATCGATTGATGCCGTAACACACAAGCGTCGTGCTTGCATGAAACTTCAGCTTTATGACTGAAATTCACCCTTGCTCTTCGTATCCTCCTAAAATTACAACACGTTTCGTTGTTAATAAGTAACAACTATTACTCATGACGGATGTTATACTCTTTCCGAATCGAAACAATGGCATATTTTTGTCAGAGAATGAATAATACGATGATGATAATGGATTGATGAAGGTTGAAAGACACACGTCTAGAAGAATGCCGCCGTCCGGTTACTGGACATCCAGTCATTCGAACCCCATTCATTTGTATTTATTTTAATAATAAAATTGTGGGCATTTAAAAATATGACCCGGTTTACAGTTACAGAGCTTCGTAATAAAGTACACGTTGTTAAAACTAGAAATGTATTTAAATTAAACATGACACTAATGGCAACAACAAAGCATAATTTCCAAATTATATAAATAAATTATCATCTAATGAGTTCATGTTTTTCCGCCTAGTAACCCTACAAACACATTGATAAATAATATAACACTTGTGTATGATATATGCAGTTTTAATCAGTAGCTCGTTATTTATGAAAATGGGATATAATAATAAAAGGAGGCCACCGTTTGGGAGTTCCACGCCGGGAGTCGAACCAATCGATCAACGTCACAAGCAAGCCAATGTAGAGAGTGTACAACCACTTCTGTAACTATACACAGTAATGCCGTACAACTTGACAGTACAACATTGACAATTTATAATTGGTCCATTTACTTAATATTTATCAGAATGTAAGCATCCTTTGATGAAATGGAGCAAGTCATCGTCTGTGTGGTGAAACAACGTGATAGAGAATTAATAGTTTATTGCATTCGAGGAAAATAATAACAAGAGTGAAATGAACAATATCGGAATTCCATGCTTCAATGTTAAGTAACTCAGGTTGCCGTGTATCAAATCAATTAGTCGCAACCTATTCGACCGACAACTTAATAACTAGTTTCGTAAAATTACAACGATGCAACTATCAATTGCGGTATACACATTTTTTAACGAAAATAGCCACGATGATTAAAAAACACATGAGACATAATTATCAAAGATTGAAGGTATTAAAAAAATTAATTCGTGAAGATTATTTCGTTTTATTTACAGAAATAATTAATATTAGTAACACAATGAGTTAGTAATAGACAGAATTTGTATATACAGGGCTGACTTGACATAACTGAGAATATATTAGTAGGGTATTGTAAGAATAATTTATATATTTTTATATATATATATATATATATATATATATATATATATATATATATATATATATATATATATATATATATATATATATATATATATATATATATATATATATATATATATATATATATATATATATATATATATATATATATATATATAATATTTTTTTATAAAAAACAACTTTTTAAAATTAAAAATAATCATAATTTAACCTCAGATAAGAAGGTGAAAAGGCAGGTTTTTAATTGCTCATAATTGTAGAGCACTGCGCGGCTTTTTTATTATACATAATAAATGTATTATTTTATTTGAATGTTCGGATATTAATAGAACAATCTTATAATATACAGGGTTGACTTGAAATAGCAGAGAATATTTAATGGGATGATAGGGTATCGTGAGAATAATTGAAAAAAAATTAAATATATATTAATTAAAAATTAAAAAATAATCAATAATATTAATAGCGCTTTTGGAATCGAGTTTGGGCCACCATCTTGGAATTGTTTTTCTGAAGTACTCAGTAGTGACTGTTACGTGTTTATTGTGTCTGATGTACGTAATTAATTTTATTAATAATTTTTTGATATTCATTTAAAAAATATATTTATAAAATATTTTTAAAAAAAATCCGATTATTCTTACGATACCCTACCACCCCCTAAAATATTCTCAGTAATTTCAAGTCCACCCTGTTTACATTATTATCATTTTTAAACCTTATCTAATTATATAATGGTTCTACTAAAAATATATTTGAATAATCATTTTTTTATAATGTTTACTAAGTCCCAAACGTGCCAATAATATTTCAGAGATTTACGATTCCGTTATTTTTTATTAATATTTCACCGCTTTTACGTGTTTCAAGTAAGAATAAACTTTCAGTCCTAGATTCTTACCATCATGTCAAGTATATTTATTTAATATTCTTATTAGTTATTGATATTTTATTAGCATAGGTATATATTTGAGGTCATCATACTGATATGGTTGCTGTCACACGCCTGTGACACAAACACATTTCATTTTTCACCAGATGATCGATTGAGACGCCTTCAAATACATTCCTCTTCTCAACCAGATTCAGGTATATTCTATAAGCATACCTGGACAACCCACTACACCTGCTTAATTGAATAATTTTATAATGTATCAGTACAAAATCCATACTACTGCAAGGGGCAATGAACTAATGGTAATTGTGCATAAAATATTTAGACAATCACAATCCGAATACGGTCGTCATTAAATTCTGCGGCAATAAATCAAACATTTTAAATATATTTATAAATATTTACACGATATGTTTATGCATGCAAGTTTGCAATGTTCCGGTCGTAAAACCAACCGTCCGTACATTCATACATATACTTATATCAATCTATTGGAAATGTGTGAAAAAATACGATTGCCACTTTAGGGTTTTAATTCAGATTGAAAATGCTTGGCGCTTCAATTGGCGATCCTTGAATTTCCACCTTGTCTGTCTTGAGATTCCTGCTTTAATAACAATAAACCGAAAGCAACCACGGAATGTAAAAAACACACATTCTCCCTCTCGTGGTGGTGTTAATCAAAATACTTTACTGATGGCTCGCTATAATTGAGACGTTAATGCTCAATTGCGGGAATTTCGCACACCCTCCACCATAAATTCAAAAACCAACACCGAATTAACTTAGCCCAATTAATGGTTCACGAAAAACGACCCCACCGACTCGTTTGTTGTTCCTTTTTTATTTATATAGAAGTTTCTTTTTGTTATTTACCCACCGAGGAAGTTGTAAATATATCGGAGGCAGGTGGTACGCCCGCTGCCGATGTCTGGTCTAAAATTTGTCCTCACACTGTAATCACACCAGACTTCGTTATAAAATTCTTCACACGATTAATATATTTTAAATATTTAAATATTAAATAACCGATTCCCGTTCTCTGGCAGTACAAATTCTCCACAAACGAGGGTGAATGTAATTAGAGTAATTTTACAATTATAATATACCGGCGTGCGAGAATATAACATTTTTTGCACCACTTCTTGTTCGACATACCAAATAGTGAAAGCTGTATTAAATGATGAATTTATGAGTCCCTTGAGAATCGATGAATTCTCAAGGCTCTTCGCAAAATGAATTTATTTAAAATAAGGGTGTTATAGTATGAAATAAACGTGTGTTGTTGCACCTGTACCTAACATCACAATATTTACATACATTGTCTGACTTATGAATAACGTCATATTTATGGGAGTACGCGTATCAAGTTGCCTTATATATTTCTTCTTGTGAATGTAGTATAAAATAAAATATATTGGTTTTTTGTATGCTTGCTGCGCGTTGAAATATTCAACGCGTTTGTTTTATTATTCTTGTGTTAGTTAACGGTGATATTGCATAAAACCTGTTATTGGGTTTTATCGCTAAGCCATTGATGCTCAGTGTCATTCATTTATTTATTTTTTCATAATTTGGAAAATTCATTGAGGGCATTGAGTTATTTTAATTGAAGGCGGCCGTTTTTCCCACGCGAAAACATTTTCGCGCGCACCAAAACCGGGTCAAGAATAATTTCGTTTTCGTTCTGATGGCCGTCTTAGCTTAGAATAATATTATTATGATGATTGAGCTGTAAAATGTATTTAAGCATTGTAGTAATTATCCAATGTGCAGTGAATGAAGGAGAAGTACACGGTGCAAGCTATTAATCAGACGAGCAGGTGCCGTGTGACTCCCACACCTTGTCCCCTGACTTTCCCCTTACACCATTGGGGAATTAAATAAATAGCTTAATATAACCACATCAATTACAATTGCTCAGTGTCATCTTAACTCCCAGAATGAACACTATATTTATAACAGATCACAACACACCACAATAAACGCTTTGTCCACCGATACTAAATTCCGGACCCTCGAATAAAGAGCACTCAAACATAACATATTTATACATTGAATCATCCAGAATTAATGACTATTGATAATTAAAAAATAAACTGTATTTCCTGTAAAATAAGCTTTAAATATATATTCAACAAAGAATTCACAATAATAAAATTAATTTAAAAACAAGGTGAATTATTCTTCATGTACTATTTGTTACTTACATATCGCCTGCTCCAGCGTGTAATATCGTAAGTGCAATAAAATTCTGTATACATTTAAGTCTTTATGGAACTGAGCCACATATTCACTCTGGTAACACTGCCTGTCACGTGTCACTCGGTTTAATTATTATTTATAATATATAATATTTTACAATTAAATACCTTCTATTGACAGAGATATGAAATGTGTTATAGATAATAGATGAATCTACGTTTTTACTATATCGTAAAAGTCCCATTTAATAGGTTAAATAATGATTGAAAAGCAAAATTTTTTGACATTTCGTACATACAATATGTGGCTCAGTTTCATAAAGACTTAAGAGCACACAGATTTTTTTTTGCACTTCCCGACAAACCCAATCATAAGACATGTAAATAAAACCAAATATGTCTCGAGGAAACGTAAGTTCATTTTACCAATGAACTTCCAAAACTGATATTATTTTTAAAAATAAAATAAAATTTCTAATAATCCACTCAACTCAAATTTGGTTTTACCCAAACAAATTGTTATTTAGTTTTTAAGCATTATATTTTGTAACTGTTTTGTTAATATTGCTTTTATAGTTCTTATTATTTATTAATCTTCCAATTTTTAAATGCGTTTTTATTTTTTTCCCATTCTTTCTATAATTAAATACTATTATTCATGTCATTTAAATAAAACATTCTCATGTTAGTTATAGGTAAAAATATGGTATACACTCTGTACACCTAAGTCTATTTCCAAAGATGTATTGTTCTATCAATCGATGTAAAAACTTATGCATAATAAAGAAATTGTAATAAGTATATTATAAATTCGATGAACTTTGACTGTGTTATAAATTAATCACATTGTTAAGTTGGTCGGCGTCGAGATTATTAATTAGGCGGTTGGGTCGAAATTGGATTACTTGGATCGTCCGAAGAGGCCTTGGAAGCCTTGGAGGCTCTTGACGAGATCGATAATTAAAAATGGAGACTGTTTTATGCGTGAATCGTGCGCATTTGGTGGGTTATAGTGATCAGATTGTATTATGACGTAGTGTGCGCTCGGACCGGCCAGGGGCTCCGCCTACCAGTTTTAAAATTTGATTTACTGTCCGAACGTGTGATGCAAGTCGATTTCTACTATCAAATATTATATTATACTATATTGTAAGGATAAAACTGTTCCTTTCTAATATGGACACAAAATTATGATTCAAAAAGGACGTCCATATGGGCTTTACCTGCCCATAGATAACTTACTACATAGGTATAGTTGTCCCGCAATATTTTTTATGAAAAATTGTAGATCTTTTTAAATATTATATTAACAACATGACAAGCCTTCTAACGTTGGTTGAATCTATTGAGGCACTCAGATTTACAATATTCCTTTATTAATTCCTATCCTTATACACCATCCTTGCGTCCTCAATCTACATTATTCATACAATTTCTTTTATATGCTTATGTTTAGACATTTTATGTTTAGTCCAGAGCCGAATAGTCGAAGAACCAATACTTCATGTTGATCCCAGAGCCGAATCAACTTACCGCAAACGTCTGTAATTCGTAATTTAGTAATTTGGTAACAAAACATGATATCATAGTTTTGAGCTGTAACCAATTACGGTCGTCTTTGGATATCTAAAGCGTGAATTTTTAAATATAAACAAAAGGAATAAAAAGGGAAGACATATATAATTATAACTAATTGAAAGTGCTCAATAATATTCGTGAAAAATTGATTTATACTATTTTATATTAAATTATTTATTTTAAATTTGAAATAATGTTGTGTGTTGAATAAAATTATTATCAAACTACACAAATTTTATTAAATATCCGCGTGCAGCTTTTTAACCCTATGGTTAATAATGTATATGATTTGATGAAGGGGCTTTTTATTGTTGATAAAAATATAAAAATGTTAACGACTTATTATGTAAATTTGAGGGTTTTTTCAAGCCGTTGGATTATCGTTCACGACGCGTAAAAAGTCGGGGGGTAAAATGTTATTTAAGCCACAATATAAAGTACGGACATGAATTCAGATATGAAATTTCATATTTGAAGACTGAGAATAATTAAAGCAAACTCAAAACACACCTGCCAACAGGTGGAAGGAGTCCAGCCCCATCAGCGCGTGCAACTATGCACTTTTTATATCATTTGTATAGTTATAGTCTTCGTATTTAAAGCCCCCGTAATCCTGTATAATGTTAAAACGATTATCCCAACTACTCGCTCACTAAAATATTAAACCTATCACCGGTTTCATGATGAAGGAGCCTCGATTATTGATTGATTGTAATCTAAAAATTAACAAGTTTACTCATATTTAATCGTATAAAATTTAACCCCAATAAATTATTAAAATGTTCGCCTATTTACTTTTCTCTATAAAAATCATATCAACAATGTATTTATTAAAAAATTGACATCTATTTATTATGTAGTTTTTAATAAAAGTATAATAATCGGGTGAGTTTTAAACAGTACAAAATCAGATCCAGTTTCTGTCAAGATAATTAATTATTCATATAAATGATTTTGCAAAAAAATTATATTGGAATAATAATCTCAAATATATTATCCGCATTACCATAGATTTAAATTATTTCCCCACATCCGTCATTATGATGTATACAAAAATGGGAAGTTTCATGAATATTCCCGAGTGTTGAAATTTATTCGAGTATAACTTACACGAGATTATTAATTATTCGAGCAAAAAGTGTCTCAAAAACGGCCGTTTAAATAGTTTATTCTCATTATTTAAACATTCACATTGTGTCTCAATTGTATGAGGAAGAATGCGCACCTGGTTGGTGTGTAAAGAAGTGACCATATTTGTTGTAAACGAGACTTCATAATTACCATTTAAATGCATTTTAACTATAATTAAATCTAACAGAAGTGTCGCTGACAGAATAATTACACGATCGATCAATAGATTCGATATCATTGACACGCGATAGACAAGCTGATCGATTTGATATATCGTAAGTCTTTTCACACCATTTTAATAGTAATTTTCACATGATCTTACATGTATTAAAAATGTTAAATATTATACAAACACATCTCAAAATCAAAAGTGTTTCGTTGTTTGATATTAGGTATTAATATAGGTATAAAAAAATAAAAAGGACAGTTCCTCAGGCCGGTACATACTCCAGTACCTTATCTACAAATACTAATAAATTGATGTGGTGTCTTTGATTCAAACGAATAAAAAAATCACAATTTTGCTCGTGTTAGACACTGAATTTAATATGATTTAATATAGGATCCTTTTGTATATTCAGACATTAAATTCCAAAAACTTTTGGGGGCAGATTTGGCACAATACGTTAGATATAATTCCAGTTCAATTGATAAGACCGAAATATTATTAATTATGAAAAAAAAACGATTGATAATTACAATGCCCATTTATTAATATGACATTTGTGGAGCAGTGATTCGGTCCAGATCTGTTATTCACCTTTAAAGTTTATCAAATCATAACTTGTCCTCGTAAGGTGACACCTGGAGAAAGGTGTTCTTTGTATTTTTTTATTTGTCCAGAGACACATTATAATATACTATCTATAAATCGTGTCCAATGACCATAGACAAACGAGCGTTAATGGTGCGATTAGAACGTAATAGAACAATTTGAAACCGAATCTAGTTTAAAGTTTTTTTAGATACTCGGTTCAACGAACGCAGGATCAAGTTTCATATAAATGTGTGAGGCTTTTTTCCCGAGGCAACACTACTTTAGCCTACGCATCGCACACTTATGAATAATATTTTAATAACGTGTTAAATCAAGCATTTTTAATAAGAACATGGAAATAGCCATTCAGAGAAATCGAAGTAATTAATTAACAAGCCGCAGACTACATAAAAAAAATCGCTTCTGGACGAAATTCTCGTTGTTGCTTCACTCTTTTATTGGATATTGATAAACGACCTTAATTATAATCACTCAAAATCGTCTTATGATAAGATAAAATACACGATAAACTACCAACGCCTCTTGTAAACATCAATTTAATATTTTTTTCAAAATCATAGATTTATTTATATATATATATATATATATATATATATATATATATATATATATATATATATATATATATATATCTATATATATATATATATATATATATATATATATATATATATATATATAATTTGAATAGAATTTGAATAGACTCGGCTCATCATTTTCTTAGTCCTCGTGGCTTTAAGATGATAAATTGTCACGTCTACAATTTTTATATTATTGATTTAAAAAAATTATAAGCTGTACTACATCTTCTTATGAAAAAAATAATTTTATGAATGAAAAATCTCCTTGTTTTAAAAAAAATCTTGTTAGGTTACCAAATAATAAAGTGAATAAAAAAGTTGAGATACATTTTTTATTTCTTTGAAAAACACATCAACCCGTTAATATTGAAATTTTATTAAATAATTGGTGTGGATACATTTTGGTTCATATTTAATCAATAGGATAAATGCATTGCTTGTCGTAAATAATAATGGCATATTAATTAGTCTCATATTGAATAGGATAGTGCACCATGTACACCATTTTTTATATGTACAGTGAATGATTTCTAAATATTTTTTGCCCTCATCACATTGATATGCAGTCATAAAATAATATTTCTATGTATAATAAAAGGTTGTTGATGACTTGGCCCCGTGGTGATAACATCCATCAGAGCAACGCGGCTCAATTCGGTGGCCAGCCACTCCTAAACACATCTTATCGCCAATCAAAGGCGATAAATCAACGGTTATGTAAACCATGAACACAACTACGGTGGTAAATTGTATTAAAAAATCAACCAGACACTTGTCAAAACCACAAACGACTCATAATTTACTACCGGAAAGTGAATAATCGTCGCATTCAGTATTGGCCGACGGGCTATGGAAAATATTTACAGACGAATTAATTGAAAAATTACTCTATCATGACAAACAATACATCACGAAAATTTCTAACTCCAATATTATTGATATTCAAATTATGAATAAAAAATTACATATTGAATAAATTGATAAATATGTCTTATATTTAATTAACTGTCAATCAATTGATGTTGAATTCCTTGCGGTCAAATGGTGACTAAAGTTGATTAAATTTGACGTAAAATCACATTCGAGACATTTCACGAACGACTTGTTTTTTGTATTACTTCACCATATCGGGTTACTAAGTTAGTCTTCTCTCATAGAATTTTATTCATAAACGTGAGAACCTCAAAAAATATCCCAGTCCTGCTCGACAGCCGTGATTTTTATTTATCAAAAATGTACAAAGCGAGAGTGGACGTGCATTTTCCCATTAAATTTATCCGGTTTTAACGGCACTAAATCACCCCGGTCGAAATTTGATCGAGACGTCTTCGTTGATGAAAAGCGAAAGTTTTGCATCAAAAATTAAATGTTATAATTTTTATCACACTTTGCTGTATTTTAAATTAAAATTATTTGATTATTTCGACGTATTTATGGATATTAAATACCTGATTATTGTTAAAATGTAGTATTGTTCATGTTAACCGTTCATCATTGATCCGCATCGATGATTGCATTATTTATCGATATAAATTAACATATTGGAATTAATAAAATATTAGAAAAGAGACCACCATGATTGGTTCACAAGATAGTGCCACAAAATATATGGACTTCAATAAAATTGTAAGACAATCTGTCTATTGTTGAGCAATTTACAAGACAGACCTAATTAATATAACGGTATTATCGAAATAAAATATACATATTTATTTTAAGAATATTAATACCAGTTATAAATGAACCTGACATAATCACATCCAACATCAAAGCCTTTTATGCAGTGCAATTAGTCATAGTAAATTATTAATCTTGTTCAAGACAGATGTACCTGATAGGATTATGAAATAATTGCATCTATCGACAGAATACAGAAAAAATAATTGAAACAATTCAATGTAAAAAAAAACATTATTATTAATTATTTAATAAGGTTTATAAGCCCTGAAGTCCAAGTTGATTTCGTGGCAAATTTCTCAAGTAGACAAGCATTTGGGCGTTGCTTTAGTCGTCCGGTGTTGTTTTTGCTGATTCGACCGTTCCGTATAAATTCCGCGAATTTCGTATCGATAAATTGCTATCGGATCGTCCTGCGACACGATAGAAGTGATCGCAGAAAAAATATGAATCGAGAAATAAATCTCATTGTCTGACATCGGCATAACAGAAGTTCTAACAACAAAGGCGAAAGCCTCGACACAACACATAACCGGGACCACCACCATGCGAACCCTTCGTCGACAACTCGTTTACAATGTCACCATTAAAACGGACATAAAAGTTATCAATGACAAATATTAAACAATCGTCTCTCACATTTAATATTTGATTAAAAAATATATATATGTAAACATAAAAAATACCAAGAATATTCGACGAATACTCGATATAGCGTGGGTTAAAATGTATTGGTACTGACTTTAAGATCCATCAAGACAAGTATGAAATAAATAAGGATTATTAATTTTGATATCTATGTTCTATATAAAAAATATTAAATTGAAGATTAAATCAAGTTCTAGTACAACAATTAAAAAAAAATGTAAATTAGCTAATATTTGATAAGTAATTAAGGATGTTTTGTATAGATACATTTTTTAGACCAGTTTTTTCAAGTCATGTTAAATCGTGTGCTACGTGACAAGAGATTGTACGAATGTCGTGTGTGAATACAAATATTCCGTTTCTTGAAACGATCCAAAAGTTATAGCCGAACGCTTCCGATGTGTGTATCGGAGGCATTCAAGAGAACTTGCATACAGGCGACTCTAGCTGAAGCGACGCGTTAGGCTCGAAACTAGAATGGAAGGGGAAATATAACTCTATAATACCTCGATATCAGCGAGTTAGGATTTGACAGTTGGTAGCACGAGCTACATCTTCAAGAAACGCATTTGGCGGGTAAATCGCCGAGTGACACGAGCTTGAGATTTAACAAGCGTTGAAGAAACCGGGCCTTGATAAATAACCCAAGCTAGAGGGTTTAGTTTACCAATGCTATTAAATTAATTTTTAAAAAATGTGAATGATTTCATATTTAGATAGACACGTTGATGTTTTATTTTGGGTAAACTTCTACGATCTACGATAGTTGTATAAGCAATATATGAGCGATTGAGCAAGATATAAATCAAATGAATTTGAAATCAATAAAAGTGAATGCGCTAGTCTGTCTAAATCACTCAGCGAGGTGATTTCGACGAATAGTCTATATGGGATTCACATGTTATGGTACGAAATGTAACATAAAGAGTTTAGCTGCCGTTGAAGTGAGGAGCCTTGCTAGTGTTATTGTTTGTGGGAGGCGGTCAGGCAATCGGCTTGTTATTTAGTGTCACTCGATTCGCCCCATACATTATTTATATGGATTGGAGAACAGCCGAAGAGGCTTTTTGTTGCTGGACCGCCCTCAGCTCGCATTTTGATTGTTGCCTCGCATTTATCAGAAATTACACTGCCTCGCCAACGATTCATGGACAATTATTATATTCATACACGTATGAGTGAATAGAAGATCGGAGTGACGTGGATAATTTTAACAACCGTTTGACACGAATAAAAAAGCCTCTCGAGTGTGACAGTGGCAGCATTCCTGTAAGATGGAGAACACTCCTGGAGTAAGGAAAGTCCTCAGGGACGCGTTAACGAGGCTTCCAGCGGCAAAATGTAGCCTTTTAGTGTCAAGCTGACGCCGGTCCATCTTTCTTTGGACGTGATGAGCTCCCGCTGACCATGTTTGAAGATGTACGCATTCACCCACACAACATGTTACACACCTTAAACTCAATTTAATAATACCTACCTGTATGTCCATCATGTCACAATTAAAAAATACACAGTACACACAAGTGCAATGCGAAATAACATTTCAAAGCTCCTTTAATCTTAGGTAACTACTACTCTAGGCCTCTTGCTTACATACCCACGCAATTGAAAAGCTTTTTTTAACCCCTCGAGGAAACCATTACATTTTGAACTATCGTGAAATTCATAAATTTTTATATTAATATAACATTACTTTGTCATATAAAAAGCCGAAAAAATGTTTATAATTGAGGGGCTATGTGGAAAAAGGGCGCATACTAAAATTGTCAGCTTGGAGATGAGCGAGTAAAACATTTCATCTTTAATGTAAATGCCCATAACCGGCTATCTAAAAGTTTTTATACAGATCCATAGATTTTTTTTTGGTTATTAAAAAGAGTCATTTTATGGATAAATAGCGTATCTCGTTATCCGCCCAGTCCCTCAATTACACGTATCTACAAAAATAAAACAATTTACCTACTGAATTTTTATGGGGCGGTTCTAGCACTACATCACATACACACAGATCGATTCATACTCTATCGTTTAATTTTTAAATTTATAATTCAAAAAATTAAGGCAAAACTTCCCAATCACACCTGTCCCCAAGAGCTCATTGTGTCTTACAAAATACACATTATAATTCATAAAATGTTTAGCTTGAGTTATAGCAATTTTAGTTAATAGAAAATATATACACACATTCTCTTCTTGATTGTTTTTTTTATTTGTTTGGGATTTATTCTAGTGTTGATAATTATGAATGCTATATAGAATTCATTACACAATATTCAAAGTCCGGTATGGCTCCAGTCCCCAATCCACTTGTCACGCATACGTCACTTTTAACTTTGACATGCTCACACACCACACATATCATTATGAAACTGGTCTAACACTTTGTAATGGTTACTTTGAAGAGATGGTAAAATTAAGCCTACCGGAAAAATATTGTGAAAATCAATACTACACTCTATTGATGAAAGTGGGCGGACTGTTAGGGGTTGTCAACGCCACTTCAAAATGTTATCAAATATGTATTACAGATACGCCCACTACATTGCTTCCCTCAATATTTACCCCCATAAAGAAGAATTGAGTATAAAATATTTTTGTAATATTGGAACCAGGGCCATTTGTATGGGATTCTATTTGAAATTCAGAGGCGAGTGGATGCCGAAGGACAGGCGTGTCGTATTAGCGTTAGTGGTAAAAAGTAATATAAACAGTGATAGGGTAATTGATGAGATGTTTTTACAGAAGACATTCCACCAACCGGGACAACTTTTTATATAACAAACAGAGCCGCCAAATATATTCTTAAGCCGACATCATTACCAAACAACAGAGCGGACACTTTGTGAAACACCTTCACGAATCCGCACCGAATGTTATATTTATTTTAAAATCGTCATATTTGTATGTTCGAAACAATGAAACCGCAGTGTCATGTTGACGGTGTAATGGGAGTGTGTTTTGAGAAATCAGTGAGTGAATTATTAATAATTTGATTTAGTCAGTCCCCTCGTATATTGTATGGTGGACAGTGTCACAATAATTACAGGTCTTCAAAGATTAAAGAGTGTCTCCCTTCGCCATACAGGTCTGGTAGCTTGCTCGCTTGCTCTTTTCCCTCTTTTTGCCCGACAATTACAACCCATATGGAAGGTGCAATCAATTCTGTATGCATTGTACCCTTGAAATATCGACATTCTGTAGTGCGATAAATTATAAACAATGTGGCAGCATACAAGGGGAAAGCACCATACATCGTATCTCTAACTTTCACTCCAGAAGCTACGTGCATATAGTTATCTTGTTTATATCTTATTAAATTTGGTGACTTGAAAATAGTTTGGTTTTATATAGTTCAACTATCATAATTTAAGTAAATAATAATTGGTAGAATTAAATCAATACTAATAGTATATTTACACTCGTGTTAACTTGCATATTTTGGTGTAGAATTATTACTATAAAATAAATCACGCAACCTTAAATACCTACTTCCAATGAGCTCAATATGTAGAGGTGCCATTAATTCTTTAAAAGACGTCAAAAACATGGAAGACGAAGATTAATATGTCATCAAAGGTTTCGTATGACATGTTTATCTGTCACTTGTTGATTTTCTAATAACATTACACCGTTTTTCACCTAATATGGTAAAGTGCCTAATTAAAAGTTGCTTGATATCACAGATTCAAACCTAAGATATCGCATGAGTGGGTAAATGCGTGTTTAGTTCAAGTGGATCAAGTGGCCAAAAACATCAGTTTCCTGGCAAAAATTATACTGTAAACATCTCTCTTCATATTTTCAGTTATATTTCACAGTAAAATGGATAAATTCATTGTTACTACATGTCATATGGACTCAAATACATCTAGGCTCAGTTTTTACCAAAGACTACTAGTATAGTCACAACCACTCTCAGGGGTCACTAAAAATGTGTTGAGTGAGGGAGACACACTTATGTCTTTTTGAATTGGAGATAAGAGTACAACAGTACACGGGCTACACGACTTATTCATATGCAATGCGATATCTAATGTTTATATCTATGCTTGATATATTGAATGACAAATAAAATGTCACTATGTAAACAATTTACATGATCAATATCGAACGTGTCAAATTTTCGGGATAACAGTGCTGCAGGTGGTCACAGCTCGCGAAGTATATGTATAATATGCGCATGTAGTAATGACAACCATGGTCCAATGTATGAAAACAATACGCATGACACTGCAGTTCATTACCTACTACCGAAATACGGTCACCGCATGACGAGTCAACATGAAAATAAAAAGCAGGTTTAATATACCAAAGGACTCACTTTTGGGAAGATAATCTATAAGTAGTTCGATTCATCAAATTCGATTATTGAAAGTGGTTAATTTTTGGTTAGTGGTAGACAAGAACCAGTCCATAACGCATATATTTTGTGAATTGTGATGAAAATTACAGGTGACGGTGGTCATTGGCAATGTTAATGGGAGGCTTTTAAATAAGATTACCAGTGTGATCCAGTTTAAAGCATAACCGAGTCTAATGTGCTTTAATGGTGTTCCTCATCATATGGATATAAACATTGCAAATGTGTCACATATTCAGATACCGAGGCCTCAAGCAATACTCTGCATACTTCATCTCGATGAATCAAAGCGACCAAGTTCATTAAATTATGAAATGTGTACCTATTAGCATAAATCTAACCCATAAACATGGCGTTTGAAAATTGATACAAAAACAAGTGCCTTCGTGGAAAATAATGTACACTTATAAACAAAATTATTTTAAATTGGAGTATATACGCAATGGGTAGTTTCTAATATATTTTGATATATAACGTTCATTCAATTCAATTTAGTTAATTATTGATTCTAACTTTTCGGGTTTTCCAAGACGCCTCGCTGACGAGTCCACCGATGCGCTATGTGTTCAAAGCAAAACATTTAATTATTTGCACGGTAGTTATCTATAGCTGAATACCACTTAATTGCCACATTGACCACTAAAACGGATCGCAATTCATCATGTCGGAGATTTGTGATTTGAATTGTTCGTGAAAGTGAATAAGAGTAGAGAAATGCCAGTGGCGGTTAAGCATTATTGCACAATGGTCGCAATCGATCAAAGACCTAGTAATAATACACTATATCTGCTACCGCATAATCCTAATAAAAATACACCACACAAACTATAACTCTACAATATATCAATACTTGACACAAGCCTGGGGCAACTACTACATTTAGAAAGACAAATACATAAATAAGTACCGAGAGGCCTGTCACAAAACCCGTCCGTTACAATCGAACGCATTGGGTAATTTTCATTTCCATACCCCATAACAAATTCAAATGGCACTCTTATAAAAAGTAATTATTAAATATACCAACAAGCTGAATTGGGCAAAGTAGGTAATCCTCGCAACCCCTAAAAGACCATTCATAATAACGGTACACTTGATGTTATATTTACTCTGCCGTTGGAGAAATTATAAACCTACATACAGAAAGACAGGCTATCGATTATGGAGTGTCTGGACTACTGTAAAATAACTTATTCAAAGCAATTACGTGGTGTGGTGTGAGAAGGAGTTAGTTGGTGCTTGCTGCCGCCTTCTGCCTACCACGAAGTACTGATTTATAACCAACAAATTGTATGCCACCATACATTCACTAACGCAATAATCACCGAATACCTGAATTATCATCATATCATTCTGACATGGCCAATCTTGTTCGGCTACTTGCTGAAAATCGGTTAAAAATTACGGCAGGAGAGAGCGAACCTCAAAATACGCAATACGGTATTTATGATAGATCTTGTAAAATTGGATTAAATTAATAAATTCAACCTTAAATAATGTTAGCTTCACACTATTATTATAATTTTATTCCCACTCTCGCTATAACATGTGTAAACATACTATTTAGTTTTTGATTGGATATTGAATTATGAATTCTAACTAAGGAATATTTTTCAAATCTATAAGCAACCAAATACATACATATATACATATGTACATATAGTAGTAAAAATGTATTTATTCTTAATTAGAAAAATAAAAAAATATTAATAATATTAATAGAGCTCTCTCTGGAAATCAGCTGTTTCTGTGAAGTACAAAGTAGTGACTGTCGCATGTGTATTGTGTATGTTATACGAATTTTACGCTTAGGTATATTTGCGATATCCTACCAAATAATTCTCAATTAACTCCACTCATATTAATTTGTATTTTATGAAAATAATTTAAAAATAAAACAATACGCTGCTCTCGACTAAATACTAGTATTTAAATTTTTAATACATTTCATTCTACAACTTTTTTTGAGTATTTTTGCATCAGGCTATACTTGTTCGATTTCTCAATATATAGAATATAAATAACGGTGATTTAAGAAGCTGAGAGATTTACCACAATTGGTGTTAAAACTATAACACGTTACATTTGAAATTTAAACGAACCACCGACAAAATAAAGAAAACCGAAGCAAAGAGGCGTTCTTATTAAACGAACCGATGATTTGTGCTTACAACTCGCTAACGAAGTGCTTCAGTATCAATACATTGTAATATCCCTTTTAGAATAACTCCGACGGGGGGTTATTCAACTTAGATTATAATTCCACAATTTCTGTTAAGATTGGATCCATCATGGAAATTATTATAGGAAGAGGCTCTGTTTACATATAAATTGAATGAGTGTTATTGTATTGAAATAAGGCTTTTGTTGTTGTGGAACAGAGGTGTCACAACCGCCCCCCAGAAACAGACAAAGCGAAATCGAATTGGTTGTTTGGCTTCGTTTTCCATTTGAATGGAATGGAAGTTATTCTTGGTGAAGAGGCGTGGTCATCCTATATACATCATTGATGACAAGACAGACGACAACAAACCATTCCGCCTTTTCCATGATCAAACACTTCACACCTTCGATATTAAAATATTCATGTTATTAAACACGACCTTTTAAACGTAATATAAAAAATCGACATCTGTAACAACCCGTTAATATATTAATTATAAACGGCAAATTTTTATGATAATACTTTACAATAGGTATGAAGCTTTTTATTCCTTAACTAAAAATATGAACTCATTTTGTTCCTCACATAAATGTTTTAAATAATTAAAATGCCATGTATCCTGATTGACTGGATCCTTTGTAAGAAGTTGGCCAGGACTTTTCGGGAAAATATAGCAGAGATGGTTTCCCAGGCCACCACACAACAATGAGTACTTCAGATCTTTAGCTACACTAGATCTACCAAAAGACACCTTGACTACAAAAATTAAAAAGTCAACTTAATATATTTCAAATCATGAATACAAAAGTGGTAAATTTATAATTACGCTTTCTTTTTTATATTATTGAATAAAAAATATTATTATAAAAATTTGTGTGTACTTCATAAGTAAGCAATGGCTGAACGAATAAAAAAATAGTAATAAAAATAATAGAATATTTATGCATTTCGAGAGGTTTTTTTTATACATTTTTTACGAGTTCATAAAATTGAAATTGTTTAAATATTTATTAAAATGTATTAAAATGATCACATATGTGTTTGTTACATATAACGAGGCACGCGTGCGTTACGCAACTATTGTCGTAAATCTTTGTGCCTTCCGCGCGTAATAAAAGCCTTCATTCTGAATTCGCCACGCGGTGGTAAAATAATAAGTCCGAGAACTAAAAAAACACAAGTAGCCATAATAAAATAGGCCTTGGACGGTTTATGGAGCAATTTGGGACCGTATATCATCGGATTGCTTTCGCACGTGTATGAGTATGTACGTACACGTGAACAGCAGTAAATTTGAGCGGACGATCGAAGAAAGAATTTGCAGTGACAGCACGAGGCTCGTAAAAACGTCTTCGAGATAAATACTTGCAAGTGAGACTCGATATGTGGATACTAAAGGTCCGTGAATCAACTATTTCAACAAAGTCCTTCTTTATGTGCCGTCAAAGAGTATTTTCGACACTATTGAACATTACATGAGAAGAGTTTCTTATAAATAAATAAATCCACACTACATTTTATAAAAACCTACCCAAAACCTGCTCGCTGAAGAAATATTTAATGCATAGGTATTAAATAAAAAATAATAAGTCAGGATATTATGCACGTAGAATATTTTTCGCATGAATGCATGGTTAGTTCAAGTGGATCAAGTGGTCAAAAATATCAGTTGCTTGACAAAACATTATACTGTAAACATCTCTCTTCATATCTTCAGTTATATTTCACAGTAAAATGGGTAAATGCATTGTTACTACGTGTCATATGGACTCAAACATACACTCAAATACATCTATGCTCACTTTTTACCAAAGACTACTTCTTTAACATGTTTAAAATATTATTGCGTTTTAATCGCCACGCGTATTCTCACAACCACTCTCAGTGATGACTAGAAACATGTTGAGTGAGGGAGACACACTTATGCCTTTATCAAATAGGAGAGAAGAGTGCAACAAAACACGGGCTTCACGAAATTAAACGAATTATTTATATGCAATTCGATATCTATGATTTTTAGCAATTTTATTACCATTGACATGACATCACTTGTAAGTAACTTAGTTGTGTATCAAAAAATAAGTTATGTACCTTTATTGAATTATGTCTCAGTGGTCGAGATATGATTATATAAAAAAAATATATAGAATTAAGATATCCTGCAGAATTTATGCAATACAATCACACATTTTTATAAATATTGAAAAATTGTATATAATACATATGTTCACTTGTACCTACATTATAAGATGACTCGTTAAGCGAATCCTCTAGTTAAAAACAGTACAATAAAAGGCTTCATACTGACAGATAACAATCTACAAATTAAAACTGATTCGGTCGCGGAAAGAGCGGTCGATCGAAAAATAAAAATATTCCGCTTCTTGTTAGCACCCGGAATAAGTGGATAAATGAATTATTACCCGCAATGATTGAGTCGTTTTGTTATCAGGGACAACAAAAGTCAACATTAAAGGACAAGATAACGAAGCAGAGTTCACCAGCTCCAAAGGTAGCCAAGATATCCTTAAGGAAGACCAGGTAGAAGCTGCATGTGAGGTCCTTCCTTATAATATGAGGATAGGGCCAACCTGTCGCATGGCTCATGTCCCCCTGACACGGGTTCTTCAACCTATTTCTACCCAAAATATAACATAGTATTTATAAAAAAAAAATTTAACGTCCTCAAATACACATACACTAAAATAAGAAAGTCATCAACTGTGAAAAATATCTATGAAGCGTTATATGAAAGAACAGGACTCATTAGTATAAACTATGTGATACGTCAGTAGATCAACTGTAATCTGTATTTTCATTAAAAATACATGTCTATGAATGACGCCTTTTTACAAATGATCAACATTTTGAATAAGGCAGCTTATTTATAACTCGTGTCAAATATATTTTAATGACACTGACACGTTACTTGGACATTTTTCACTCAAATACGTGTTTCAAATAATTGTGGGACTTGAATGCGACACATTATGTTGATAATATTGAATTAAAGTGTATGGAGGTGTTCAAAGTGTCAGAATATCTGCTAGGAAAGGCGCTGCTGCTTATAAATAATACGGGAGGTACTGTGATTTATTGGGGGAGTTCCTTCGAACATCGCTGGCGGCTGGACACTTGAAACAGGGATGATACATTCAATTTAAATCACAATTATATTCGTTCACTAACTGTAAATTGAGTCAAAAATTTCCCTCGTTTAATAAATGTAACATTAGTTTGATAGGAATTGTGTTTACCCCCTATCAACGTCGACTGTATTAACGTATTATTGGGTTTTAATAAATTTCTATTTAAGATAAATAAATAATTTTCTACCGAATTAAATAACTCATAAATCCCATATTTCCATAGAACATATTGGGGTTGACTCGATTATCGATCTGTGGGGCATAACCCTCTCTGTGTTAAAATAAAAAAAAGAGTATTCACCAGTGGAGGCGCATAATCACACCGGGTAGCAATCACATGGAAGGTGTTTTCTTTTATAGAGTAGAAAAGAATTCGTTTCAAAAAGAATGGAACAATGGGAATATAAATAATGTTGTTTCGCTTTTATTACACACATACAAACTACAATTCGACACTAATACATCTTTAAATAAGGACCATGCACGACTTCATATGCATTTTTCAAACACCCTTCTGAATACTTAATTATTGTGATTCAGAAACCTTCTGACATAACACCGCTTTAAATTGCCAATATTCAAATTTAAACAACTCTCAAATGAGTATTATTTGAAGTCAAATTAATATAAAGACGAACCTTTCCTCCACAATAGGATAGAAGGACAAAACACACATCTAAGCTAATGACTTTAATAATAGTAGTAGGATATTCAGTTTATTTAACATAATAGTGTTAAGTCTCAAATACTTCATGCTCATAATTCATGAGATTTTTTAATTCAATTATAAAAATGTATATAACCACCATATCACGTACGACTCGATCGTGGAGGCCAATGAAGACGTTATTATTAATTTCAACGATTAACGTCTTTGTCACAAAGGGATTAGAGATGGATAGTGCGACTCTCGGGAGGGTTCTCGGGGGCAAAGTGAATAAAATAAATAAACGTTTATACGATACAGGTATTTGAATGTGTTTATTTTTTTGTAAAGTGACCGGCGGGAGGTCTTGATTGATAACTTTGTCCCGGCGTCGAGCACAGTTTCTGGGAAAGAAGTGCGACACCACATTATTTTTTACCAGCCACCATCTAACACACTGTCCTCTGACATTTTTATGAAGTGCTGTGATCGATTTATTTGTATACAAATGTATAAGGATGACAAAGGATTCGAAGAGGCTGACCCTGGTTAGTGATCCTTCTCCATATAACTCTTAATAGTTACATAATAAAATCACAAACAACTAACAATGCCAAGAGAAAATTAAATAACATATAATAAACCAAAGGTCAAAAAAAAACAAGAGATAATACTTCAACAGATATGTTCTTTGAGAAATTTGAAAGCTTGTTAGTTATACCAGGAAAATTTGATAACCTTTGTGTATATTTGAAAGTGATTATCTGATGAAAAACATTATGATTAGGCTGTGTATAGTATAAACCTACATTACCCAACCTTACTTTTTAATAATTAAAAATATTCTTATTTCATGTATTTTGCATATATTATAGATAAAAGACTATATAATATTTATTTGATTTAGAGAGTATACGTCTAACAACTATTTTTTCCATATTACTTTCGAATGTTTTATTACATATAAACGCTCAGAACAGCTTTTTTCAAAGACAAAATAATAGTAATAAGAAAGGTTAAAAAAATTGTATGAAATGTATATAAAATAGAATAAAGGAAAATGTAGGAAGCAATAATTTATATGTGGTTATATGAGGTCACTCCTAAATAAGTCCTATAGGCAGAATTTGTGGAAAAGATTTCTCCCAGGTGTGCAAATTTGTTGCAGCCTATTCAGAGGAGAATAAATGAGATATTTGGATGAGGAATACTGTGGATAACATGGAAAATTTTGGGGGAAGTTATATTTGGGGACTTTGAAGTTAATGTAAGTTAATATTAATTTAATTTTAAAATATTATATAATTATCCTTTGTGGTTTTATACATTTTTTTGTTGAGTAGAACAGGATATATGAAGGTTTTAAGATTAATTTTCATAATATATTTTGTTTGCTACATACATAAATAATTGATGTGACAAATGCATCACTTGCAATATGGTAAAGCACGCATTCTGAATAGTGAATCGATTTGAATATTTCGCTATTTTATCTCACCCATTCACACCTCGTCGAATCGAGAATGAAAAAGGTACATTCAAAATTCAACACGACTCCCAAATTCACCGTTCTGAATTCTAAATCGAACAGGGACAACATCGGAAGATGCATCGAACCTCGGGCATCAGATACTTATCTGGTGTTACGCCACACGATTTAAGATCACAATTAGACGAGAATACTGGATCGTTTTGGATGCAATTTAATAGCAATCTGCATCGGTACGAACATGTTGATTTGGAAATCTAGATAAGACTGCTATCAAAATCACCCGACCGTCTAACGTCCAATAAATCTTGCGGGTTTCAACAGAAAATACAGCACGCGTGGCTTCAATTAAAGAAATTTATGCCACATTTCAATAAAATATTAAAATCAATCCACGCGATTTAGTCTAAAACAAATGCAAAATTGAATAATAATCTAGGTACACGTCACATTGTATATATATAAGTTGCTCGGCGGGCGGGTAGTTTTTACGGGGTTACGCAGGTTCGAATCCATGTTCAGTACTGATATATCGGTACTTAACATCGCGTAACACACACAATATAATATAAAAGATATGAACGATACAAATGAGACGTCAAAGCATATAGTAGCTCAGCGGATACCGTAACGCAATTTACGCGGATAAGCGACCTACCCCGGTTCGATTCCCGTCGAGATAAACCACAGCTGAGTTCGATAAATCCTTAACGATAGTGAACTCTCACAATTTTATATTACGATCAAGCCATACGCTTCACCAACATTGAATATATCAAAAAAATACACATGTTCCTCTGGGAGTGAGTCTCCTATATAAAAAAAATCCTTTAATTTTCTAGTGCATGATACAATATTTAATATGAATTTATTTAGAGAGAAAAAATCTACAGATTAATAATATTTATACGCTATAAGACTAGACTAGCCATAAGCTATATAAAAAAAATTATCGAAGAGCAGATGTCTACTTTATTCCTTTCCTACAATCCTTTCACTTTCGATTGGAAAAAGCTAATGGTTCGAGTCCTTTTTCGTGAATTAAATATATAAAATAATATACAATGATTATTGATGAATGTACTATTATTTTTATTTTTTACCTACTATGCATTATTTGAGACAAATTAATAGAGCATTTAAAATCTTGGTTACTTCTATTTGAGATCTATTAATGTTAATTATTAATTTAAGACCTTTAAAAGTTAGTCATATTGAAATTATGCTAAATATAGTTTAACAATATAAAATTTTACATGTATGTATATATACTGTTTTTAGCTGGGGTACGACATCGATTTTATATAAATAATTTTCTGAAATATAAAAAAAAACCATCATCATGACATGAATATAATGCACATTTTATACGACAATATAGTCGTATGAAATTACTAATTGCAACGAAATGAGGCTTGCAGTATGTTGTATGGTAAAAACAAACGTACAAACGACCCTATCAATTTACAGGCAAACATGCATATATTTCACGGTCCGTTTGAATGTAGAACAACGTACTCGTAGTTAGTTAACTAGTGTTATACCAAAGAAGAAGGCAAGATGGCCGGTAACTATTATATCAGCTCTTTACATCTGTAACGGACCAACGAGCTCGTCGAACAGCCGCTCGTTTAGTCAAGGTAACCTCATAACAATCTCCCACCATACTTAACACCATTTATAGTTACATTTTTAACACTTTTATGAATAAAATTCACAAAGTTTAACTGTGTCTCTTAACCATGTATACACTATATACGTAGTGTACTTATACGCCAGCTTTTTACTATATAACGTGAAGTCATCCCCATTAATGGGATTACCTTCTAAGGGTCTGTTTCTTCAAACAGTGAGCTAGGTGACTCGAGAGTTAAATGTCAGATAGTGTTCATTTTTGTGCATTCACTATAGTACAAACCAATTGAAGCTCACTATATGAAGAAACCGACCCTAAGGGTTGTTTTAAAAAATCAACGTCTGTTAAATATTAAGTATAAACGACAAATTTCATGACATAAGCACGAAACTTTTTATCATTTATATCCAAATAGGTTCTCCATTATAAATCGAACCTATCCTTTACTAAAAATATGAACTCATTTCCTGGCATAATTGTTTTAAATAATTAAAAACCCATCATGACGCCTTCCCTATTCGTGGGTCTCCTTTAAGAGATTGGCAAGACCACCATATAATATAGTAGAGATGGTTTCCCAGGCCACCCCACAGAAATGAGTCCTTCAGATTTATTTCGCTATGTACCAAGTGACACCAGTGGACACCATTTTTGCCGGCGCCGTGGATCGAACCCGAGAGTCACAAGGCGGCTTGCTTTTTACTAGATGTTGGTATTACGTTTTAACGATCTTGCAATCTAGGACATTAAAATCAAGCTCAATAGAAGCGATTGAGATTTAAATATCATAAAAACTGTTTTGTTATTGAATTGGTTAGTTCAGAATATTGTTCTAGTCCGTCCAAATTGTATATTTTTTTAATGTTAAGAAATATATACATATGTGGATAGTTAATAAAGATGATCTTACACTCACCAGTCGTCGCTTAGGCTTGATTAGAGGTCTGTTTTGGCCATTCATCTTGTAATAGAGACCACAGGCATTGCAAAGGTAATGGCCAGTACCGTCCCGACGCCACAAAGGCGTCGATGTCGCCCCGCAGTTCACGCATTCTCGACCCTCTGTTCGTAACATACAAACAATATTAGTATTTTCAATATCCAATAAAAAAACAATATTTTCACATGCATTAAATTCAAGGTTTTTTAAATTAATATTAAAAACAGTATGAAGCGCGTCGTGACGCCTCTTGAAGAGAGCGCGGCAGACTCCGCTTAATGTATTAGTGAATTGATGATAAATTTTAATTCTTAAGTTAATATGTTACCTGGATCCTCGCAGGCTGAGAAAGGAGAAAAAGTAATGCTCAAAAGTTGAACATCGATTTGAAATAACAAAATAAATAAAATAATAAAAAATAACACACAACCAACACCAAGTCTACATAACAAACATGCCACATGCAAAGCCATGGAAACACCGAAGGATATAATGAACTGACAATTGAATGGATGGATGGGAAATGGCTTGGATTTGTTTGATTATTGATGATGGATAGACAATTATTAGTGTACCGCCTCCGCCGAGACACCTCTATGAACAAAGAAAGCAAATAACACAATTAAATTTTCATTTTACAAGTATTCTGTGTTAGTGCAGCAGACACAAGTGTTTTTATTAGTAATATACTAATGATGTTACGATGATCGAATTATTTCGCTTATGTAAAGCTGAAATGTTTTTATGTGATTGGACGAGAGTTCGGACGAATTGACGAAGAACTGTCTAGTTATTTTATCAATAAAATATTAAATATCCAATATAAATTGTAAAAATAAAATTGTATATTTTTTTTATTCATTTCGAATATTTATAATAAGAAGTGTATCAAAATTGTATTTTTTGTGCTCTTCTCCAGTAAGTTATTTAGAACAAAAATTTTTAAAATTGACAAATATTACAATTTATATAAGTGGTATTATAAAAAATATCCAAATATAGAAAAAAATAAAAATATGCTAACGAGGAAAATATGAACTGTTGTTGTGCTTGGTGGAATTCCACAATTTAAAGAAATATGTTATTTGTAATTTCCACAGTAATTTTATTACAGAGTGTGAGTACTTTCGACTACTGACTTGTAGTCATCTTCAGAGACTGTAAATGACAACAAGTTAGTTGTCAGAAGTAATCATACTCTGTAATAAACTTACTGTGGAAATTACAAATAACACATTTCATTAAAAGATGAGAATTATGAAATTCAACTACCTATATGCAAAATTGTGATCGAAAATTTCGACAAAAAATACAGTACCAAAATGCCAATGAATCTTAAGGTTCATATAACCCCATTTGCTTTGTTATTCTTTAATTTAAAGTATAAACTTTATGCATCAATAATAAATTTAGAAATTTTAACAATCTTGCGTAAATTTTGGGAGAAATTATCATTCAATCTGTAGCTATTTATTTTTCACTAATAATATACTAGTATGATTGTTATGATAATTCAATATTATATCTAATTGTAGACTTTATTAGTTATTAATATGATTTTAAAGCCAGCGAAAGGAGATTGGAGCCAATGGCGTCATTGAGGCTGAGTTCGGTCACGGGCGTGACATAACGGTGAAGATGACCGCTGACAAATGCTAACGAGCCGGTATTATGTTTGACTCAATATATACTAAATATATATTATATATGAAGATGATCTGATACGAAGATCAGGCAAAGATAGAGACCCATAGAGAGTTTTTTCCCATCATCACGCCCCCTTCGGCCGGCTGTTTAATCACATCACATGTGACTAGCGCCGGCCACCAAACAAAAAACACCCAATTGGATTACACCTGATAACATACACATTACACGGATTAAAAACAATCATAAAAAAACAAGCACACTTTCCCTTACAATCAACCCCAAAGTGACGAGATAAATAATTATGGTGGCGATTTTTTAAAATTATTAGTTAATGAAGTTTGTTAGTGAGACTCTCACTTTCCGGCGTGATTATACTTCAGTATGGGAACTCGATCGTGTATCGAGAGTTGAAGGCGGCTTCAATTTAAAACTGTTATTAAAAATGAGTGAGTAAAGGGGATCCGGTCGGCACGCCCCGCTCTTGGTTGAAAAAAATTACAAAATAAAATTACTATTAACAATAACCGCGGCGTAGGTTCCAGAGCAAAAAGGGTTGAAATTCGATTTGTGGCGGAGAAAACACACCCGTCAATATAAATTGGTATATTTATTTATGAGCCACCTCTTCGATATTCCTTTTTGCCTTTCTTGCTCCGGCTAACGCCCCTAAATGAAAATGGACCCTGAATCAATTTAATTAACCGCGAGGCGATGAGGCATCTATTATAAAACAAACACTAATGCAAGCTACAAGTCTGGATTATCAAGCTTGCGGATTATCTAATCAAAATAAGGCAAATTTAAATTATGTCCAGTATAATGGTTAGGGTGTGAACTGAGCAAGAATCTAACTCCCCTTTAGAAATATTTGTCACTTGAATTTTGTGAGGTTTAGTCACTAAACCAGTCATTTTATTCCAATTAATTATTTTATGTATTTTCTAAAGAATGAACTTCTTCCATTGACTTTTGAAAAAAAAAATACTTAAATGTGTTATGTAGACTACAATTATTTTCATTTCGATTTAATATAGAATGATTGCAGCTTATTATTATTACTAGCGGAAATATTTTAAGCTACCTCACATTAAAAAAAAAATGATCGATTATTACGAATAAAACCCATATCGATCGTCTTGATCCAAGTAAAATAAGTCGGGCAGAGCCGCATTGTCGATGACTTTGTAACTAGTAATGGTTAAAATCACCGAAAGATAATGAATTAACACGTCTTTGTGTCTAAAAAACCAAATATATAAAATGCCTCTCGGAGCGTATATAAATAAAATATTTCTATAGATAAAACGTCCATCCAGTATAAGGTTATTTTTTTAAAATAAAAAGTGTTTTTTGGAATTAGATATACTATGTTTCGACTGTTTTGGTTACAGTGTACTTTTTTGTATTGATTTTTTATGTATGAGTTTGAAGTGAAATTCTGTGGAGGCAACAAGGGAGGGATATTTAGAAAACAATGTGCTGTCGTGTTGTGTCGTGAAGCAAAAAGACATGGGCCCCCTTGAAGTCCCCTCATCTTGGTGGCTGATTATTCGCCTTGGTTATTTAACTTGCAAATAGACCAGTATTATAGTATTATAGCTGGCTGTGTTGGAGACCATCACCATACACTGTGTCACACGCTATTCAAACAATACCTCCTCCTGCAGTACTACACGGATCACGTCGCCTCTTCAACGTGCATCATTGACAAGTGTGTTTCATTCTACTGAAGAGCGAAAACTGATATTTATTAATATCAATATATCCACACAGTACACTACCAAGTGTAATAGAATAGAGCCTTTTTTAGTATAATACCAATATCCGAGACAACGGCATCGCCGGCCATTTAATTACGGGATCCCAGGCCACTTTTATTGGCTTTTTTTGCCATCACACTCGATTGATCGACTTTGTTTGCCGGATCGAGAAAAAAAAAACACACACGTCGAATATTAGAAAATTGAATCTGTAAATTTGTTCTCACGGTGCGATTAAAGTAAAAGGTCAAATTAAAATAGATTTTAGAAACAAACTAGAGCTTGGGATTCCTAGGCTTATAACGTTCACCGTAAAGACGGTAATAGAGTTGCTCTGCTGTACTTTTGGTCGGTTTTTTTGTTACTTTCTTCACCTATAACAGGGTGACTTAAAATCTAGGAAACTAAGTAAATCTGTAGGTATTTATCGAAAAGATCGACCATGAAAGATTTCGAACCCATAACTGCAACTTATATGTATAATATAACTATACACTAATCAAACTTTACAAATAAAATAGTTATTATGAAACAATACCTTGTCTTTCTTCAATAAGTATATAATTAAGCAAGGGTAGTAGTAGTTTTTATATATAATAATCTAATATCGTAACGCCTTCCCTATTGATGGGATTCCGTGTAAAGTTTGGGATTCCTAGGCGTGCGTCGCCGTAAATGTACACCGTAAAGACGGTAATAGAGTAACTTTGCTGTACTTTTGATTGGTTTTTTGTTAATTAGTTTACCGATCATAAGAGTAGCTAACTAACTCTGCCATCGTATTTCTGGTGTACGTTTACAGTGACGTATGCCAGGGAAACCATTACTTAACGCCCATTCTAATTAGCCCAAATTAGTTATGAATGAGTTAGTTAGGCCCGCTTTCTTCAACTAGTGTTGAATCTCGAGCTCGTAGCACTCGGCGATTTACGCGCCAAATGCGTTTCTTCAAGATTTAGCTCGAGCTACCAGATATCAAAATCCAGCACGCCGATATCCAGGTGTTATATTTAAACCTCATGCTATCCCCTCTATTCCAGTTTCGAGCCGAACGAGTCGCTTGTATCCATGTTCTCTTGAATGCTTCCGATACACACATCGGAACCGCTCGGCTATAGCTTTGACACGCCTTCAAAAAAACGGAATGTTTATATATGACACGAGATTCGTACAATCTCCTGCCACGTAGCATACGATTTAACACGACTTGAAGAAACTGGCACTTAGTCGTGCTAGATGGTGTGTGTAAGAATAGACTAGAGCTTGATAGTATTGATGTACACGCATACGCATACACTCTCATTACACTTTTATATTTAATACGACAGAGCACGTTGTATTTTAATAATAATATTAATGTTTTATTCTATCCACAAGTCCATGTAACGAGTCCAACACTTTATAAATTAACCAGCCATGTAACTGAATAAGATTGTTACATTATATATTTATATTTATTGAAACTTTTAAAATAGATCCGTATTCTCGTTAAGCTAAAAAGGTGATATTATTGTTGGTGTATAGGTAATGAAATTTGTTTGGCGGTTCATAAATCAGAGGCGGGACGGGCGGAACTGAGCAAATCTAATCATAAATAACGACGCCTCTTGGAGGTGGCTCCTCGGACATAATGTAATTGTTGTGCGCATGTCACAACTGTTTAAATACAGGCATTTATTTCGTGTATAAGTATATATATACGTATAAATAATATAAATGGCCATTCACATTATTATAAGCCATAAGGTAGGCGGATGGCGGGGACACGCTCTGATTGCGCGCCGCCACTCTGCACCATTGTTTTTATAACTAAACCATTTCGAATATCATCACACAACAGACGACAACGATATCACTTATTTGTGAAGAAATGCAGTGTCGGATGAATTCACTGCCACAGAGTGAGATGTCTCTAACTAGCAAGAAACAACCTAAAGGGAGATGTTATTATGGGCCATCAGTGTGAAACAAAGCCTTTGACAATTTTTTTTTCATTTTTTTATTATTGTTATTAAAATAAAACAGTCGTCTGGAGTACTAGAGAACCTACATCTCTGATGGAGCTTTTTGAGAGGGTTTTTTTATACACAACAACGTGTTAATTATTTGTCGGTGATCTTAACTATTACAGCTCACCTACAGAGCAATTCTGCCCGTCTTATTAATGGCCTCAGTATTTACCTTATAACAATCCAGGAAATCATAATAAACCTGATCGGGATTTTATTAATATTATTCCCGATCTCCCAGTCGTAATAACCGAGTTCTTGACTTGGGTGGGATTTGAACCACAACCATAGTATTTTTAGTCACGCGTCTTATCATCTGAGCTTTCACGCTGGTAAAAAAAAATATGTGAAAAAGCTTTAAATATTTTTTTTTTGTTTTGAAAAGCTGGGAAATATCCAATGTGTATAAGGAGTACATGTGCTAAAATATTGACAAATAGGAAAGGCATTTTTTAGAAAAGTAGATATCGCCAAAACGTCTGAAAAAAATACCCTAATTACTAAATAGTTTATTGGCTTAGTATTCATGTAAGGTACACCCATTTTTTAAATTAATGTGGAATGATAGTGACTTTTTATTACTAGCGGAAATAAATATGGTAACGATGTGACATATGACACATGCTGTGAAATTGGTAATTTAAAACATATTTTTACGATCCCCTACATCCTAACAAATAAAATATCACAATAAATAATTGGAGGACAAATCTTGTGTGTTCGTTGTGTTGTTGGAGAGCATAATTTTAACAAAGTGGCACAAACATATAATACAAGTGTGGTCTTTCATTATAAAAAAGTATGATATTAAACACGTCGTAACTATGCCCATCACGTAACTTGTCTCAGATGAAAGTGGGCACTGCAATACCCCCCAAGATGATTCTAACCCGAATATTTTCTATTGTATTCAATACAACTCTGTTTTTATTCATACATCATATCTAATTTTGAAATGCGCCCGTGCACGCGCGGAATGCAAGAGTTGAGCTCCTCCATTCGATGCTCATCGAAGCCATACGAAAAAACGGTAAAGAAAATACATATCACACTGAAAGCTCAGTTTTAGAGTCATATTATGATAATGATATATTTTTCTTTCCCACCGACCGGCTACAAGTGGCCGGGGAACTAAAACACTGAAGCGGTTTTAAGAGGGCGAATACTTGAGCGTGTTTTCAAAACACCATAATAGAAGAGTGCCCTTAGCGATCTTTTGCCAAGAAAAAGTCACGCTCCACACTCATCTGGAGTGTGTGGAACAAAGTATAGCATTCAGCCGAATGTAATAAGTCAAGTTCCATTAATTCAATACAGTCGACAAGCTAGCCTTAAAGAAAACAGTCACGTATCGTTAACGACTTATTTGTATAAAAAATTATGCCGTATTCGATGTAGCCGTTGAGTTACGGCACTTTCATTGCCTTATTACATATTTATTGACCAAATATGATTTGTAAAGGGATTGTACGTTTGAATAATCGATAACACATAAGACGTCGCGTGCTTCGGTAGCCTATTATAAAATATTTACGCGTCGTAAAAAACATTTACTCCAATCGGAATTACCTATCGTAAAACGGAATAATTCCATTCGCAAAATACGCCAGCCATAAACATAGTCTCATTATCTCAGACCGATGACAACGATCACCGTGAAAATTCACGGTGTTGATTCGCATATTTCAGATTAAGACGCGTATTAAATTTGAAATTCAAATATATTCAAGTACACACCTAATAGGCTTTCAGCATCAGATTGATTTATATTAATGGAATATGTGTAAAATGACAAACGGCTGCGTCTTACCTAATTGTTAGTCGGTCTAATTATATTAATCGAGTCACCCTCGGTTGGATACGAAATCATTGTGCATGGTGATTACACGTTTTTACTATTAGTCTAATTGCAAGGAAAAAAGAAAATTCGATCACTTTCGCAAATTATTTACGAGCAAAAAAAGAATACAATTAATGCACTATGTATTTCGAAAGACTATTAATTAACCTGATTGCCAGTCGTTTCAAGCTGAAATGCAAGTTCTAGATTTTTATGACATTTCAAGTGAATCGATTATTTTTTTTTATCCAGTAACCGTGAATAAATAACTACCTGTGTGTGCATTTTAGGGAGGAAATTAAAGCGGAAACATACACACATTTGGCAAAATGTGCATTATATACAACCTTTTTAGATAAATAAATATACGGGGATAAAATTTCCCTCCTCCATAACCTGGTAATTAGGCGTGACGTTACTGCAGAGATGATTATAAACTTTCACGACATTAAGATTTAAAATTATGAAGAAAAAACTTATTATTTTTCCTCCGGTGGCGCATTTGGCTAATAAATTGCGGAACAAAGGCCAGCATTATTTAAACGTAATTATTTTATTTCTATCGCGAAAGTAACGACCAGACAATGCAAATTAGCGGATGTTTTACGATCTGAACTTTATGACGCGTTTCGAAATTAAAAATGCCCGTGCATTTCACAAAATATCCCATACAATAAGTTTATTGCATTTAATCGCTGTCTCGTTAGCTTCTGGTCGGACTTTTTCTGTTCTCACAACTTTACGGCTATAAGAATATTCATTTAGTCGCCTTACTATGGGAAAAGCAAACAACAATTGTAACAAATCAATTAATCCTCGGCAAATAACGCATTGTGCTCGCGTCGTGTTTATGATATGACAAAAAACATAAAATTATAATATCTTCAGTACTAAGTGAAAATATGTTTTACAGAGTAGTGAGAATATTATTTGTAATTAGTTATGAAATAACAAGAACGATCGAATGCGAAACGAAACTTCATATATATGATCATTTCGAGTGTCCGTATACGGTTGGGAATCCTGGCATCGCTTTCCAATTTAATTAAAACAGATCATAAATATAATTAATAAGATAATGTTTAATAAAGCAATGGCTGTTTAATTAACGTTTTCAGCGACTCGCGATTTGAAAAAATTGTATCGGCACGAGCGAGCGATTGCGGTTTATGCTATGGGATTTATGGCAATAAAACTAGCCACATATATTTGCCTGCAATTAGAAATGTAATTATGACTTATTCATTGAATAATTAAAATAATCAGAAAGCAATAACTCCGTTCATAGTTTGTCTAAACGTAGAAAAACGTATGGAAAAACTCTAATGTTTATCAATACTTAATCAAAAACCATTTATATACAATTTTAATCAATCTTGCATATCTGATTCTGTTTTCAAATAGATTATCCATTTGGGAAAAGACAGCAATAATGTTTCGTATACATAACAATTGGACAAAAGCGGAAACGCTCAAAATAAACGGATGCGTCAAAATGAAGTCATTACAATTAAATGTTTTTTTTTTTGTAAATAACTCTATTAATCTATCACATTTAATATTAGTCATTTGTGTATGTGAATCCGAATAAAACATATAATGTACCAAGCATGGAATAGACACAATACAGTATGTAATAAATTATACAAACGAGTAAATACATACAAACAAAGAGTCATTTGCAAATGGAGGACAAATTGCATATTATGTTGATTGCCCGATGTACACTTTGCAGGGGTTCGACTTATTATTTTTTACATAACTACTAATTTTCTGGTGGGAATGTTAGTATTGTATGAATATTAATAGATCCAAGTTAAACTTAAGCGAGTGGCTAATACTTTTGAGGCAATTGTACATAATTATTAACTCGGTACGTATTTATGTAAATCACTCGTCCAATCACAAAACGCTAGATAATTTTCTGGTTTTTTTTTATCCTGCCTATAATTTAGTTCGTGATTTTTTTTTCAATACATAAACCACCACCGTTTATTTATTCACCAACACCGGCGGACCTCAGTCGTTCAATTGCGACATTTCAATAGTACAACGATTCAAGATAAACTTAATTGTAATATCGTTAACATGTGACGTAGATGAAATTAGTTTTTTTTATTACAAGAGAAAAATGCCGTGACGCCTTCCCTATTGGCGGGAGTCCCTTTATAAGGGGTTGGCCAGGCCAGGCCTTTATGGGAGAATATAGTAGAGATGGTTTCCCAGGCTACCACACAGCAATGAGTACTTGTACAGCAATTGAGTGACTCCGGTGCCGTGAATCGAACCCGGGAGTCTTCACTCACGGATCCGTCACACTAACCACTGGGCCACAAGGCGGCTTTTTATAGAAGAAGAATCTATTTAAAATATTAGTGATTTGTGAAGGTCGAGCCGGTGTTGTGTGAACACAGAATATTAATGGTTAATAGTGTTAGAGGCACGACCATCGGTGCTCAAGTGCTCGGTGGTCTAGTGCATGTGTCTGGGTGTTTTTAGTGTCCTCACCGGCACTGGTTCGCGACTTGGCCCTCGGCTTGTGTGGCGAAGAGGGTCTGGCGGGCGCGTATAATGGCGGCGCACCAGGATATGAAGGATAGCTGGAGTCGTAGCCGCTTGAGGCATAAGAGCTTTGATCCCCGCTCCCTTGCACACCTTCTCTTTGCTTAGCAGCTTGGGCGGCACAAGACAGCATCGGCTTCACGTCGTTCTGCTGTTGTCCTCCTCCTTCGGCTTGCTGTTGTTGCTGCTGCTGTTGCTGCATGAAGGCCACAGACATGGCCGCCGCGTGAGCCACCGCAGCTTGGTAATCCGTCGCTGAAGGAACGCTATCGGGCGTGGCATCTTTGGGGGGTGTAGGCGGAAAGGAGAATAAGGGGTGGGGTGCTGAAGGTGCCCCCGCCGGCTTATCGTCCTGGTAACCCCAAGGCTTTCCTTCCAACCAAGGTAAAGGTGCGTGGAAATGAGGTCTGCACACTTGCGCTCCTCCACTTCGAGGACCTGGAACAATAATAATATCCCTCATTAAAATAAAATTCTTACAATTCCATACAAAGACTATCACACTGAAGAATTATTAAATGCATCTTTTTCTTCATATTTGTAAATAGGTTTTTATTTTTATTTTTTTCCCATACTTTCTAAAATTAAATACTATTATTAATGTCAAATTTAATAAAATATTCTCATGTTAGTTATAGGTAAAAATATTTTTATACTCTATTTCCGTAGAATGTTTTATCAATCATTGTAAAAAGTTATACATAATAAAAAATTGTAATATATATATCCAACCTAAATTGACTGTACAATAATAGTAAACCTCTCCTAAATCTTGGGATTCCTAGGCGTGCGTCGCCGTAAACGTACACCGTAAAGACGGTAATAGAGTTTTTTGTTAATTAGTGCCTCGCCCGAGGCTCAGACGAAGCATTCACTAACAAAAAAAACAATCATAAGTGTGGCTTAGTAACTCTACTATCGTATTTACGGTGGCGTATACCTGGGAATCTATTACTTAAGAGAGTGAATAAATAGGCACACTGCGCGTCTTACATTTTTCTTAAATTTATTATTACTGTATTATTCGGTAAAATGTATATTTTCGTATATTAACAGAAAAATCTGAAAATATAATATTATTAAATTTATAAAATAAAATTACTATTTTTGAAATTTGCATTTAATTTTATAGTTTTTCCCATGAAAATAATAATTTATGTATAAGTATGATAAGTATGATCAGAGAGTTGAAATAAAATAAAGTAATAAAGCAATATTATAAAGTAAGAGTAAAGTAAAAAATGTAAATAAAAATATCCATGTCTGATTCGGATATTATTTATGAGGATAATTAAAAGGTGTAAAACGGAAAGTTGAATAGGTTAAACTAAAATAATTTCATTCTTGTTAAAGAACGAGACAAATAGTTCACACCGATCTACAATGGCTTAAAAACAGTATAAAAAACACGGGTTTATGTCCCGTAGTACGTAAAGCAGACAATACGCAATAAAGACTGTGATTAGATTACGTTATGTACGAAATTAGTTAGAATGATTACCGAGGTGCATCAGCGGTAGTAGCTTCGTAAACATTATTACCTATAAAACGCCGAATATACATGTAGTTAAGATAAAAAAGAGATTCGTGTGAATCTGTGTTATTAAATTATATATTATTTCGAACAAGCCATAAAACTGGCCGACAACACGTTAAAAAGAAACCTGAACGGAGTCCGTTTAAGGCGCTGCGAATTCATAATAATATCAATGTAAAAATAACGATCGCTACTTTTTCGTACTCGTTAATGACGTTCCAATAAATAAAATGAATTTAAAGGTGCATTCAGATTTATTTCGGGGACAATAACTCATGCCTGTGCACAAATTACAAAAGGCAGATGTTCTCTACGTGTACATACATAATGTATTCGGTAGTAAATAGTAAACAATATTGCAATCGAATATTGTAAATATGCTATAAGTTGTCCAATAGGGGTTGAGCTCTACGGGGGGTGTCGCGCCCTTATGACTCTCGTACCTCCCCTAATTCATTTATTGCTTCAATTATGGTGAAAAAATAACATATGCTCGCCCGCTATGCGGCCACCATGATTTGCTATATTTATTTACTTATCAGATCGCGATGGATAACCAATAGAAGGGAAGCTCTCCCTGATTGTCTGCTATTCCAAAATCAAATTTCATTTTACCCTTGTTATCCGTGATATTTTCATATACAAGTTTAACATGAATCAGTAGAAAATAATCCTAGAAATGAATTTATTGTTATTTTCATACTGGTCATCAAAACACGAAGAACATTTAAAAAGTAATAAATTTCTCTTCAATTATTTAATTCTAAAAAAATCCTCTTCAAAGGTTAAAAAAATATTAAAGAATACAATATTTATTGGCATTGAGAAATTGTTTAATTTTTATAATTATCTTATGAAAATAAATACGATTGAACGTGATATTTTAATAATAATCATATGAAACTACTTCAAAGCTTAATATCAGATGAAAAAAATATTGTTTTTCATATCCGAAAAACAATTTATCAATATTTACAATACTCAGTAGACACTACATGGTTTTAGGGACAATGGCCGTGGATATGGTGGTCCAATTAATGAAAATGTGCATTGAATGGCGTTCCCTTTCATCGAGACTCTTGTAATAAAAGCTCACATCCATTATGTAAAGAGATGTGTGTATTTTAGTTTATAAATATATGCAGACTTCCTGTACATGGGGTTGAGTTGGTTCATGTATTGTAATCAGTGCGGTTCGGCCAAGAGGAACAACCAACAGCTGACTTAAATAATGGCTAAAGGAACACCAACACCTTCCAAATAATAAGACCTAGATCTCATTAAAATAAATTAACCAGACCTTGAGTATTCAAATATTAAAAAAAAAATCGCAATAGTAGTTATGGGCCTTCTAGCCTGGCAATATACATATGAAGGTATAGGCCAGAAGGGGATTTTTACTGGATGTTGTTATTTGGTTTTAGTTATATAAATTTTTCCTATTGACTACTTTTTCAACTACGACTTAAAATCCAGAAAACTAGAATAAATCTGTAGGTACCTATCATAAAAAATTAATATAATAATCGTGATGCTTTCCTTATTGATGGGATTCCATGTAAAGTTTGGGTATCCTATGCGTGCGTCGCCGTAAATGTACACCGTAAAGACGGTAATAGAGTTGCTTTGCTGTACTTTTGATTGTTTTTTGTTATTAAAAGAGGCATTAACTAACAAAAAACCAATCATAAGTGTAGCTAAGTAGCTCTACAATCGTTTTTACGGTGTACGTTTACAGTGACGTATCCATTACTTAAGGGGTTGGCCAGGCCACCTTAGCCTTTACGGGAGAATATAGTAGAGGTGGTTTCCCAGGCCACCACACAGCAATGAGTCCTCCAGATCTAGTAGATCTACCAAGTGACACCGTTTTTTCTGGCGCTGTTGATCGAACCTGAGAGTCTTACTCACGAATTCGTCACACTTGCAGGTCCTATATTTTTTATAAAATACCTAATAATAATAAGGTGGAATCTAAGTGTAAGCCTGTTTTATTAATATGTTTAATTATTTAATGACGTCATTCTGGCGGCTTTATAGTAAAGATGTTAGTATTGTGGCAGGGAAGCTCCCAGGCAGTAGCGCAGGGCTGGCTCGGTTATCAGACAAGGCATCACAGTAGATAGCATCGCTGGTCCCCAAAAATCGTTATGGGGCAGATGTTTATGTTTTTTACATGCACACCCTCCCCTTACACCATACTTTAGTTACTCAGTTTAGGAGTAACGGAAAAACAGCGCCGCGGGACATTACAACCACTCGCTGCTTTCCATCTCAAATTAGGATCGACTTCCGTACCTAACAAATCAACTAAACACCAATCATTATCAGATCTCGGCACATCTGATTTAACACTATTAAAAAATTTGTAAATCGAGGAACATAGTCTGATTCAAAAAGGCACTCAGTGAGAATTTGAAAGTTTTAAATATTTTAATAAAAATATTAAATTTCTATTAATATCCTATGAACCATTATGCTAGTAATATACATAGACCAAAATCATTATATGTATATCTAATTTTTTTACTTAAATGACAACATATAGATATTATTTAAATGTCTTTTGTCAATAAATATCTAGATAATATGAGTTTAATATATACATGATATGGCAACACGGAATCCTATTAATTTTCAATACATTTGATAGTTTACTGTTACGATTTATACCTTAATAACCATTTTATAAAAAATAACTGCTTTATTGTCATATTATTATAAGAAGCATTTTTTTAAATATTGTTAGTTTATTTATTATGTTTTTATTCAATCATATATAAGTTATGGTTAAGGCGAAGCTATTTTAGTATAATAAAATGAGAATATGCCCATATAATAAAAATAATAAGTATTTTCAACCCTTAGTGACGTATTAAGGTCTTCTTTAAACTTAACTATTTTCCTGTATTAGACATTTAAGTTTTTGTAATTTTTTTTAGTTTGAAAATACATACATACTAAAATTGTAAGGTTTTTTTTAAATTCAAGTAAGTACTATATATTGGGGTACGAAACTGTGTTATTTGATTCAATAATAATATTCCTAATAAGTTGAATTTGTATACATTACACAATAATATATAATTCTTGTGACGTTATTAAACCGCATATAAAATGGCGTATGTACACAGAAATCTGTTTCACATACACGACATATTCTGTATCCGGGATTCAATTATTTTCTTATTAACAATTAAATAAATTACACATGGAGTGAGTGCCACAGAATATCCGGTCCACAGGACATATTCCTCACTTGTATGCGACATAATTACCCAAATTACCCACGACAATTAGACATTGTCCCAAGGGGGAGAAATGACGATAGGTAATTATTATTAGTTAATCATAATTATCGCACCGTGTATGCGTGCACAATAACCAACTGTCAACTATACTCCACACATTATTACACAATGTTAAAAATATAACTCAATGTGTCCAATATTTTGATATGATATGAGGTTGATTTCACCCCGAATGTAAATCAGAATTTTTGGTATTATGAAAATAATGAAGAATATAATAGTCAATTAATCATAACCTAACTGTAATATTATTTAATTATGTTTCATTTATTCTTTATCAAACCTCATGTATAAAACTATAGGCTTCCCGATACTTTCGGGAAGCTGTTTGATTTTAAATAAATAAAAAAAATACTATAGAATAATAGTGATAACATGTTTTTTCTTAGGTACATCTTGTTTATTACCCATTTGAAGATACATATAGCCTATTATCAGACCTAATCCAAGTGGGTGTAATGAAGTGATTTGATGTATTCGAGCTCTTTAATGATTTCCTTAATAATTTTGTTTTTTTATTTGATTGTTGTATTATTTCATTTCAAATCTCTGATATTTATACAAAACATTAAATGATATACATCTACAGTTATCATATATTTATAGAACAAACTATAAAGCAAGTTTAAAAAATAGTAATTTTATTATAAAATTGTCCTGTAAAAATCCGAAAATTAAATTAGAATAGTGCATTTACCACATTATAAATACGATTGTGAGGAATTGAAAATTACGGTAGATATTTAATAAGGTTTGTTTTTACTGATTAATTTGATTGAACCTTCTTGTTTATGATTTTTGCATTATATTAAGTGTTCATATTTCCAAATAATTTTCCTTTGAATATGACGTGTTTTGTATAATGAACGGTTTCTTCGAGCTGTTCATAATGAAAGCCTCATTTCCGCACGCCGAAATAGCAATTTCGCAATATTAAAACGGCGTTTATTCAAATTCAAGTTGATGATATTAATTTTCACATTCAATTAGTGTGTCGTAAGTGTAAAAATAAGCATTTGGACGAAGTGTTTGGTGGCGGTGAAGATTGGCCAACAACGTCCGGGCCACTTGTTCAATGATTTGTTGAAGTTTAGAATTTTATTGTTGATGTTACCCAATAACAAAATACAGAAGGATGTTGCATGTGTAGAGGAAGAATAGGTTTTTTTACGCAAAACAATACATCTGCTAAATATGAATACGAAATAGACATAATTCGTGTGAGAAAACGACGTCTACGTTGACATAGCTTTTTATCGGCTTCCCTTCATTATACAACACAATTTACACAAAAGCTTTTAAGAAAAGTGTAACCCCGCTCAGATTTGCTAATTGGCAGTAATACCTACTTATTATTTATACAAACTTTTTTATCACTGTATCGAGAATTACTAAATATAATATACTTCTAAAGAGGGGGCTTCAGAAAAAATAATATAGGCTTATCTAGGTATGAATTTTAAAATAAATTCACATGATTTTATCATTTGCATACAATACCATTTTTATCAATTACTATTTTTTTGAAATTGAAACCTATTTAATTTTTTAGTAAACATGAGCATATTAAGTTGTAAAGATACATTTTTAATATTTTCTAATTTCAATAAAACAATGTGTTTTAAGATGAGTAGATATTGTGGGAATTTGCATGTGCATAAGAGATTATACAAAATCAGCGTCATTCGTGGTATTTCGAGTGCCATTTTTCATATGTCATACTCTTCTACATACATATTAAATAAATAAGGATTACGGTATATTTCAATAAATGTTTTCATGTCACAATTATATTATAATATTTAATTTGTTTATGTCGATCAGGTACCTTTTTTAATATAATATCATAATGCAGTACCACTAGAGCATTACAGGAAATCCCAAGTCTCAGTGATGATAATGCAGCCAGTTAATATGAGTTTATTGCTAAAATGATTCTTTCATCATCATCATAAGCACTCCAGTTCAGTGATGAACCAAGGCTTCCCGCACCAGCATCTTTCACTTAATGCTCCTCCAGTTATTAATTCCTAAACTCCAAACTACCTTATAGAACTCGTCCGCCCACCTTAGCCTAGGTCTACCCTGCCTTCTCTTACCCACAGGCTTGCTGGATAGTATTTCCGATACTATCCCTCCTGCTCTTTAACCCAACCTAATGTTAAAGCCCTAATGAACTGCACTACGTTCACGCTCTTATATAATGAGTAAATTTCATAGTTCCGTCTAATTCTAAATAGTCCCGGTGCCTCCTGAACAGGACCCAAGATCCTCCTAAGAATCTTTCGCTCGAACCTAAGTAGCCTATCCTCTTCAGTTTTGGTAACAACCCATGTTTCTGTACCGTAAAATGATTCTTTATATGGTGGATAATGTAATAATAGATTTGTTTAGATAATAATTAGTGTGATGATGCTGTGAATATGACCAGATGCCGGTAACCCGGAACAGGCAATCTCACGCACTGGATGGACCCTTTGAAGAGTCTCGCCGTGTGACACGAATACACAGATGAGAAGAACTCTTTTGTGAGCCTTTTAGAGATCTGGCCTGTTGATATCATCTGGCATTGAGTGGATGGAGTTTATCAGCGGTGGCCGATCTGAACTGAGGCGGCCATTGTAGCCTCGCATCACTCATAGTAGCCTCATTGTCTCTTACACTACAACCCCCTCACACTGTATACACAAGGGGTGAACTACCCATTCAGGGAAAGTGCGTGGAAATATTAACACATCAAGTTCAAAGCTGCATCGACAACCTAATGCATATTCAAATCTCATCTCAATAACAATAACCACAATCTGCCCAAGTTTTTCATAAAAAATCATTTAAATAAAATAGGCAAATTGATGAATCACATCACACTTACTCTCAACGTGATCATCACATGACCTTATTATAAATGCCTCCTAGTATATATGAATTGATATTCTGTTTCTTCATTTTTTTCTTTAATTCTGACAAATGTTCATCATTGCCGAACCGCATTAGGTTTTCTCTATAATGGCAAGGCGATGATGGTTCATGCTTTACTATTATGATTTATATATATTAGATAAAGAAATATAAAAAAACAAATGAGTATAGATGCTACTTCTAGTATCATTTGCGTAAATTTCTTTAATTGAACTTCAAATATTTTAAAGGCTTTTATGTAATGCCAAGACGACCACAAAACAAATAATTTATTACGGATCAAAGAACTACGCAAATTAAGTAAACAATCTTGCCATACGACACTTAAAACAAATACACACTTATTAATAATAATATTCTCAAACTGTCATAATTAACTATTTTATCATTAATAAAATTAAATAGCCCGTTTTTTTGTGGTCGTGTTGGTTTAAGTTCAATCAAAGTGTTATATGTAAATTTTTGAATATTCAATTAAAAAAAACATTAAAAAAAACATTTGGCCCATTTTCAATACTTTTTTGTAATTATATTGGCATTACATGAAATCCTTTAAAATATTTTAAGATCAATTAATCAATTATAGATATGAGGTGTAATCTACTCGTATTATTTAAACAGTGACCATAGATACTTCCTACATTTTACTTCTCAAAAGTAAAATTAAATTGTATTGTTGAGAATGTTTATGAATTGTTTAATAGCAGGTGTAACTTATTTATTATTAAAAAATATGGCCACCCCAACTACAGATCACGATCAAATTTTATCGGTATATAATAATTTTATTGAAAAATCTCTTTTAATATTTATATAAAAATATTTTTCATATATTTTTTCAGTGTCGCTTAAAAACAATTTATAGAATATTGTAACGAAACAAAGAAAGACAATACATTGTATTACAACATTGAGTGTATACAAAATGTATGGCCAGAGTGTAATTGGACAGCTCGAACAAAATCGGAGTATTTTGTTTTACATAAACACCGGTACGGATTCAGTGGCACAGAAAACTATAATAACCGGTCTCGTACACTTTATATATTAGCTAAACCAAATATAAAACATATAAAAGGGGGGCCACTGCAATAAAGAACAATTCATTACACAAATAAACTACACGTCGTTATGTGTAATTTCGTATTGTTTGATTCGTCACTTCAAGCCGCTTGACAAATACCACATTATTTAAATACGAATTATGTGTGTACATATTTATTTACAAGCCAGAATATACACACAAAACCCCCTGTATTTACCACTTTTTTAATTAATATGCTTCATAAAAATATAGAATATTGAAAAAAAAAATTATGAATACATATACGTACCTATGTTTTATATGGAGAACCTGTTTAATTATCTAAAAGTTAAAGGTTCTCATCTCAGTACTGTAAAATCCAAGATATCAGAGTGATTAAGCTTGTATCAAATAATAATTCAATATTTTTTAGCAAAATCTCAAGATCCTTCATTTTAAAATACACTTTTTTTTAATCCGTGAATATTTTTTCTTTATTCTCTTTTCTTCTTTGATATATTTATATCAAATTATGTCATCTAATGTTATCATTTTATAATAATTATTATATTATTTTTATCGTTATATTGTTGTTCTTCTTTTATTATTGGAAATTATTGATGGAATTCCATAATTATATAATGAAATAAGTTTGTAATTTTCACTATATTTTTATTACAGTCTAAGCGCTTTCGACTACCAACCTTAATAGAAAAAAGAAAGCGCTTAGACTGTAATAAAAATATAGTACAAATTACAAACTTATTTCTTTAATTTTTATTTTTGTATTGCTATTCCTTTATTAATTATGATATTAGGGAATACTATCAATACTATTTTCGATATTCTGTAATCAAAAGTTCTATCCTTCTGATATTGTAACTGTAGTTGAGGTATTTTTTTAATGATTAAAGTATCAAGTGCATATGTTATTCAATTATTTTCTCTAACAATATGGGCACCGCTGTTAGTATTATTACACTTTCCCATCAATGTTTAATGTAGACAACATACCATATGGTATTCTGACGAATCTGATATGGATCTTCATGAAAATTGCGAGGTGACCGCTGCCGGAAAGGGTGACAGACCATGAAGGGTTGCCTTCCCTCGACTAATACAACTACACCCTATTCAATGTTCAACTTGAATAAATATCCTCCACTGCAGCTTTCGTGTAATTTTTCCATTATCGTACGATTGCCGCTTTTGCGATGTCGAAGAGCATCTGGGAAATTGTAACAGATTGTTCGGGGTCAGAGGTGTTTGTTGTTGCCACGTAGAGTCTGATCATAGTCATTTGAAGCTGGTACTAGTGGTCTGCTAGCCAGTCACGTTTCTTTATTAAACAACCATAATCATAATAACAATAACAGAGAAGACGAAGACGTGTCTCTAGTTTGTGAGGTCGTCTCGTTATAGAACCTCTGCGAAAAAAATATACACACAACTTCTCAATTGAAACCAGAAATTCATTAAAAAATAGACTAATTAGAAGAGCATTTTTTAATATTATATCAGGGGCATATCGTATTATATCGTGCAATTTCGTGTAAACCCGCATTGTTGCAATATTCTCTCCCCTGAGAGTGGCTGTGACAATACTTTGGCGGCAGCCCTCATGCATTTATAATGATTAAAACATCTTAAAGAAGTGCTCAGCGGTAAAAACTGAGCCATCCAACGCTATGAGGTTCAGTTTAACAGTACTATTATTTTTTTTAAATGTGTATGATTTCATATTTAGTTTTCATAGATATAAACATTAGATATCGCATTGCATATAAATAATTCGTGTCAATTTCGTGTAAACCCGTATTTTTGCACTCTTCTCCCCAATTCGATAAAAGCATAAGTGTGTCTCCCTCACTCAACACATTTCTAGTGACTCCTGAGAGTGGTTGTGACTATACTTTGGCGATTAAACGGAAAAATATTTTAAACAACTTAAAGGAGTAGTCTTTGGTAAAAACTGAGCCTAGCTGTATTTGAGTGTATGTTTGAGTCCATATGACATGTAGTAACAATGCATTTACCCATTTTACTGTAAAATATAACTGAAGATATGAAGAAAGATGTTTACAGTATAATGTTTGCCAGGTAACTCATGTTTTTTAGCTACTTGATCCACTTGAACTAAACACGCATTTAGCCACTCATGCGATATATTATGTTTATATATATGATTAGTGGTTAAAAATATGTAATATATTCATCGGACAAGAATTAATATGACTCATTAATAAATAATCACGAGTAGCTTATAAATAAACATCCTTTAACTCCGGCGGTCGATTCTAGGAAGAGACAGAGTTCAAATTATGAAGAATAACCAGTGGCGGATTCAGAATGAACGTCGACAGGAATCGATAATTAAAAGGACACACATTCATTCAACGGACGAAGATTCTTTTTTGTCTGTTTCCTGGAAGAAGGCGGCACGAAATTCCTGTGTTTCCGCCGAACATCCTTCGAATATCAATGGACGAGGCGCCGTTTTCAAATTTGACACCCAAACCCACCGGGAATCGAACCCGGCCCATTACGGAGTGATGACACGTTTTCATAAAGCTACGACTGCGCATTTAGTTGAATAAATCAAAGTAACAACACTTTAATGTAAGCACCCTTCGGACTTCAAATGGCCACATGCATTTCATATGAGACAACCTTAAATATGACCACCTAAGTTAATAATGCTACAATACTTCTTCCACAATACACCACATTTATTAAAACAACAAATCACTGAGTTGATTCAAACGTCTGTATAAATTACATTTCAGGCGTGAAACTTTTTCGGGCGTCTCGTTGTCAAGCCGAAGTAAATTTGACGTCTTCGTTTAGAAAAAGGCATTTTTAACAGCTATAAATCTATTTTAAAATGGTGCTAAGAATCACGAACCGTAAAAGAAAAACGTGCTCAATTCGATTAGATTCTAGGAGAGAACGATGTTTATGAAAAGCAGACCGTTGTTAATATAATTATACACTACAATTATATCATTATTTTAGCAATTAATAAACTATTTTATAGTCACTTTATGCACGTAGGTATGTATATTATAAACATTTTTGTTTTAAAAAACATACGACATGTAATATGTGAAATAAAAATAATAAAATGCCATATACTAAAAAGACAATAGAGTCGAAAAGTCGCTCTTTCATAATTCTTGTATCTATGTATTTATAGCTAAACCATCGCATGATGGCAAACATAATAATGCAATTGTTCGTAATACTGTTCTCGTAATATGCTTTCTTTCCACCATTACCTGAATTATTTGCTAAATTAAAGAATTGCTCAAACAACTCTCCGGAAAACATTTAATAGCTTCTCTCACGGACAATTAGCCAAATGAAAATCAATTTTCATTTTAAATAATAAAGTAATACGTCATCAATACACATTTAAATATTTGCATGTATTAGATAATGTGATTCTGAATACTACATGTATGCAAACATAAATGTACGCCTAATGACTTCCTGAACCGTTCGACGCCTACAGTCGCCATCTTGGACTGATGTGACATTTATTATCATCATTACTATATTGAAATTATATCTGATAGTGTAATCCCGGCCCTAATTCAATTATAATGGATCCATCGACTATATATGAATGTCCTTATAAATAATATATAATATTTCCAGTAGATAGTGTGCTTAAAATCAATACTTGAACGATGTTAGGTGATTTAGAATTCAAAGCGGTAGACGAAGCGTCGCGACGGAGTGTTATAAGCTCCGCCCCTAATAAATACATACAAATTGATATAAAATTTGAATTATTTCAACGACTTGTTAATTTAAGGATCATAGAATTTAATTACATTGAGAATGTACCTAGATATGTCCATGTTTTCTCAGTTAATAGTACCTGATTGAAAATAACAACCATAGGGTAAATTGTAAGATTGTGAGTTGAATATTGAGTACTTTTTATCATATACTATATATTATCATATTTATGTCCCATGCATTCTTTAGACGTTTAATGTCACCTTTAAACACCCTTACCGATTTTAAATTCATCCTCAGAGGACCATTATTTAATTAGAATTTGACTTAATACACTTTACCTTATTTTATATACACTCTACTCTACTATTTACTTTTTTTCGTTTATTTTATATCTTATATTATTTTGTAAATGTTATAAATATGTACCTAATTTGTAGTATTTATGTAATTATACGCCTCCATATAGAGATGTAGGTTCTATGGTATTCCAGAGACTGTTTTCCCTTATTTAATAAAATTAAAAAAAAAAAAACAAATAATTAGGGATCTCACATTTGACATTCCTAAAGACATTAGTCTAGAAATCCATGAAGCAAAAAAACGCAGAATGGATATTTTCAAATATTCCATAGTATTATGAAACCAATTATGTGATCAATCACCATTAGGAAGACTATAGAATTCATTTTATTGAAACCTTCACTGGAATTAATATGTCAGTCTTAGGTTATGTGATGATGAATATAAAAAAATGTAAAATAATATTCATCTATAGGCAAGGTTAGGTTATTATCGATTGCAAACCAATTATGTATTTCTTCTATATTACAATGAAATAAAATACACGTACATATATCAAATTTGAAATAGGTATGTGGGATTATTCAATTTTATGATAATTATCAAATTGCTTCAACAAATTAATAGAAAACTTGTGGATTTGTTTATTATTCATGTATAATTAATTAACAATACAAACGTCATATATTATTATTTATTTTCACCAGATTACATTCTGTGTCGATTATTATCTCGTTACATATTTAACAAACAATCCGCCTTAGATACAAATCTTACCTTGCCTTAATCATAAGGCCATACTTAATTAACTCATTTTTGAGGCACCTAATAACTGTTTCCATTCAAATCACAAACCCTTTCAATTCGAAAGCGTACGATTCGTGGTTGGGAAACATACAATCTCATATGAACATCGAAAATGTGAACGTCAATCAAAAATTATTATTATAATAATGTTATCAACGAAAAATATTTTTAATGAAATGCAAATGAGCAAGAAAAGATATGAATTATTTCGGGGCCCGTTACTTTGCTTATTGTCATGTCATAATATTCACACACGTATGATATTTTATAAAAGAAATCGATTTATGTAATTATTATAATATGGTCGAACAAAGCTTTCGTGCGTTTTAATGTAAGTAGGTGCTGTTTAAGTGCTTTGTAATTACATATGTAATGAGTTCATTATTCATAGCAAAGATGCTTGGGCATTCTGTTTTAAATGTGATTGTTTAATGATATGCATTTATAAAGCATTGTAGAAAAAATATACAATATACAAATCAACATTTTATTTATTAGTAGGGCATATGAATACAGGATAAATATAAACTTGGGCAGTGAATTTTATATAATATTTAAATTAACTAATAACCAAACCTAGTCAAAGTGGGTGTAATGCAGTGCTTTGACGTATTTGAGCTCTGTATTGCTTTATTTGATTATTGTATTATTTTATTTAACTATCTGATATCAACACAAAACATATGATATACATCTACACTTATCATCATATATCAAATGTTCAAAAAATGTTAATTTGTATTATTGTATCCGAAAATTCAGAGAATAATACGTTTTATCACATAATAAAGCAATATTATAAAAATATAAGCCGCGCAGTGCTCTAAAATTGTGAACAATTAAAAACCTGTTTTTTCACCCTCTTGGCCCAGCTTTGCTAATTACTAATTTACATACTTCTTGAGCCTTCATTACAGATTCAACATAAACAGTCATTTGTAAAAAAAATATGTGGAAATTATTGAATTTTAACTCTGATTATAATAAAGATTCAACTAATATATATTAAAATAGGGTTTATTTTAGGAAAAAAAAATATTTTCTTATATTCACTACTTATTGGTTATTTCAAGTGAATTGTACTAGATCAATTTCAATACGTGACTGAACATAATAAATCCCCATTTTTTATAAAAAAATAGTCCGCAATTTCACTGATCATCGCTTCATTCATTCATTCATTGTTCATCTTCTATTCATTTGTGATTTTTTTTTCATTTCGCCTTCTATTATAAAATAATTATTTTCCAAAAGCTGACCGTCTCTCTCTCCCACTGCAGAGATGTCGTGCGAATTTCTCCACAGTTCGTTCAACCTGCGACGACGTAACAACAAACAACACCGTCGATTGTATTTTAATTAATAATCATCGCGCATCTAGTGATTTATTTATATAAATAAATTATATTGTATCGTTGACAAAAACCGTGTTTCCCACGATTGCAATGGTGAAATTGCCAAGTATGGCGGCCGTTCACGTCATGACTCTATTTCGCTTTTTTTAATACACCACGTCACGTTTACGTTGTACTCATTTGACACACGAGACTAATTCGAATCACTTTTTACATGCAAATTTAATTTATTGATACATTAAATTATCGATATGTGGGAAATCAATTTCTATTGTGTAGATTCTATTTACCACCTAATCTGTACCTAATATATATTTTATTCTTTAACACTATTTTACATTGATTCAGTTTAATTAATTATTATACAGGGTGGACTTGATGTAACTGAGAATATTTGACGGGGTGGTAGGGTATCGCAAATATAAGCGAATTGTTTTATTTTATTAATAATTTAAAATATTAAAAACGAATTTAACAGACACAATAAATATATATATATATATATATATATATATATATATATATATATATATATTTGTTCACCTATTCTTGCGATACCCTAAACATCCCTTAAAATATTCTCAAAATATTTTAATTCGTTAATTCAAGTCCACCCTGTATATTCTGTCGATTGGTGTTGAAAGGAAGAAGCTTATTTCATAAAAGTTAAAAAAATATATGAATAATAGTTTTTTTAGTACCTAGGATTTTTTAATTTGCATAAAATATAGAAAAGAGAATATAAGTAGTATGACCTATAATAATAGAATGTTATTCTATCGTTCTTTCTCATAATTCAATGATCGCGTATAAGAAATATTATTTTCTCAAAAATTAGTAATTTTACCAAATATGTTTCTTGCCAAATAGTTGGGTTAAAAAATTGAGATTGGTTCTCTGAAAACTACCCTCTCACAAAAACTATTTTTCAGTGGTGTCATTATTTAATAGGCAATATAATATAATATATGATAGTCCACCTCAATTTATAAAAAATCCAACTTTTACCTACTGTATATTAATTACCTACTGTTTATCGGGCACTAAACTAAACTCAGGTTTGTTAGTTACTGTGTTTATTTTATATATATATTTTACACTTATCGCATTGTAGAGTCTCAATTATTCCCCACAGTGTCATTTATTAGTGACTATTTTATGTGATTAAAATGAATAAAGAGTGCGTGATATAAAGTAACGGTGGCGAGGCTTTAATTAGATCATCAGAGATTCGCGAGACGACCATTTTTAATTTCTCATAGACGACAATGGAGCTTCATAATAATATACCTTGTGCACGATATACTGTATTTGATAATATACCGGACAATATGTACCTACCTTATCTAATATTCCCATGGACGGAATACGAAAATAAATCAATTGTGACAAAGAAACCTCTTAATTATATATGCTCGGATGAGAATTAAATAAACAATACCAAATTATAAACAATTTAATTTAATTTATTAAACTAATCATGCTTTTTTTTCGAAAGGGTGTAAGTATGCATGTAAGTGGATGTATGGAACACAATGGCTAGGCGGGCGCATACAAGCATGTACGGTATCTATTTGCATCTCTCTCGCGCCGGTCGAGTACTCGCGCGTGGAAAAAAGATAGCTATTGTGGCTTGTGTCGTCTTGAAAATGTAAATCAGGGAAGCGCCGGCCAATCACAGCGCATCAATACATTCAGCTTCTCATACGTGACGCCCGAACTAAATTCAAATAATAATATATAAATTATATCACCTGATATTATTTAAACACTTTTATGAAATTATTATCCAATGTAAATAAAAATACAATTTATTCAATTTCAAATATGAGCTATGGAAGAGTTTAATTTTAGTCATTTTGAGAGTCTTTCATACGAAACTTAGAAATAATTTCTCCATATAACATTTTTCGAATTTAATTTTCTTCAAAAGTTAAAAAAGTGAGTTAAAATAACCCATTCATTTTTATTAATACTATACATCGTAGATAACGGAGGAATATAGGCATAAATTGTAAGTAGGTTAATTATTTAAATGATTGATAAAAATACTTATAACTGATCATCTATCTAAATACATTAGTTTGAGTTTTAAAAGTGTTTAATAATATCCCAATATATATATATATATATAGAGTATATAGTGAAAGAGTATATATATATATATATATATATATATATATATATATATATATATATATATATATATATATATATATATATATATAACAATATCTCCCATCCATATATCAATTTCTGTATAATAATATGCACAAATTTAAAATAATAATGTCTTCTTACAATAATATTTTACCAATAATATTTTTAAACAGCAAAAAGATTGTATATTTAATATAGGAACAAAGTAGATTATAATTGAGTATATATATATATATATATATATATATATATATATATGGTATGGTGTATATATATATATATATATCTATATATATCTATATATATATATATATATATATAGATATGTAACCAGCTGGTTTACTCATTGATTATTTAAATAAAGTGATAAATGATAATTTAAGCCGGTTCCCCTGATTGCCTATCTCTATTGTCATATTACCAAAAAATCCCTTACAATCTCGTTACAATCTAAATCAATGGTGTAATTATATTTATTTGCATTAGTAATAAATTCTGTAAAATTACTCGCCAGGCATATTATTCTATTCTTTCAGTGTTAATTGTTATTGTGCAAAAAGTACAACGCGTGTATAAATCTTAAAAGCCTCCGCTGTCTTCACATGATCCTCGTATATATTATGTATTTATATGGAAGAAGTTCTTTGGTAAGAAGACAAGTTCCATCGTGGGTAATTAATTAACTACATACACGTAGGTAATAATTAACGTGTATACAATGACAAATAATAGCCAACCATGAGTGCACACAATGTCCTTTGCAAACCGACTCCCACTCACAGATTGCCTAATAAGGCTTATATTGTATTATTTATATTCAAACAATCATTAAATTAATTACACACATTATTTAAGAATCGCCAAATTGGATGGAAAACAATGTCGCCACCTAATTTTATAAAAAACATTTATTTCATCGACGAGTCATTTCAATACTATACTAAATCTGTGTAGTGCTTACGCTTGCATTTGATGAATTTTATTTATTTTACGCCACAAAGAGCTTTTTTGTGAGAAGGTTTTGTAGACACAACAATGTGTTAATTTTCTTTCTGTCGGTGATCTTAACTATTCTAGTTACACAAATAACTTAATAATCGCCTCGGTATTTACCTTACAATCCAGGAAATCTGAGTAAATCTGGATCAACGCGATCGATCGCATTAATATTTTCATTAATATAATTCCCGATCTCAAAGTCGTAATAACCGATCAAATCAATTTAAAACAAAATTATCTTCTTATCCCTTGAGCTATTACGATTTTCTGGATAAATTTGGTTCACTGTTTTTATTTAAAATTATAAATACCAGGTGTATACAAAGGTAGTTAACTATATTAAAAAATATAATGACATTTTATCAAATAAATTAATTATTAATTTTGGTCAATATACGCACTTTCATGGGTGTAATTGGTTTTGATGCCTGAATAAAATTCGAGTACGTTGATTATAATGTACTTTATTAATTGGATGTAGTGTTTATAATTCAATGATTTATACTTCAAACTATGACAAATCCATTCAATATAAAAATCTTTTTATTTCATAAATAATTTAACCACACATTAATTTTATAGGTACAAAATGGGAATGGGTGAGTTGAATAATTGAGCAAGCCGAATGAAATTTATCAACCGGCTATAAAATTATTATGAAGTATCAAAAGTAGCTGTATTAGCTTGCCTGAAAGTGCATCAAACGGAGAACCAGTGTTCATATCCCGGGGGTTAAGAACCAACTCCTCAATATCCATAATAACAACCTTTCCACCATACCTTACGGCAAATGCGTTCAACGAAGCCGTTACTGATAATAAAAATCTCATCATTGTTTGATTATCTATTTGCTATACAAAGGACGACCTTTGCCATTGATAATGTCACTTGCGACGCATGAGTATATGATGATTTTTTTTCCAACGATCCCAGCAGGTATGGCATAATATTAAGTACCAATATTTGTACTGGAAAATACTGCTCCTATTTCATTGTTTAATATATTTTATTAAATAGTAGTGTTGAAGCAAAGTAGCGGCACTAGTGACACGTGTGAAGGTAGCGTTTTATCGATTGAATTTGCATACATTAAAACTATGAGCCCAATACTTGCCGCCGGCCCCTACAACTTCCTGCACTGACTAACTACATTTGCCACTATCGTAACATTCTATCGCCATTACTATTTCTATTGAAAAATACCCATAAATATGCTTAATTATATATCAGAGTGAATCCACGAAGACAACGATGTAAAATATTGTGCAGATGCAAATTCATAATTGTGCTCTATTGTTCACGGTGGCGATCGCATGCAAAAAAAAAGGAAGACGGAAAGAAAAATCCATAGTAGCTGGCACCGGTTTTTTTTATTTAATTACAATGTAAATAAGTGGCTTTTTCATACACTTCCTTCATATGCATAAAGCCTCAAAACAAACCGGAAATTTATTATTAACGGACAACAAATTAAGTTAAAAATTATTAATCCCGAGAACAATGCATCACGTAAGGTCGGGGACTAAAACTGATACAATTGATCTGTTTCAAATAGATAATATTGTAGATGATATCTGTTCATATTATACACAGAAGTGGCGTGAATTCCAATATAATTTTGGGTTCACATAAAGGCTTTAGATTGAGACATATCGAATAGTGAATAGAATTCGAGTATAATTCGGAGCTAACAATGCTTATCTGATGTAATTATACGGTGATTCGCTGAAACAACAAACATTCAAATACACACACACGCTATACAATCGTAATATGGAAAATTAACTATATTTTCCTTTGCATGATATAATACGAGGGAGAAAGAATATTCCAAACCAAATATCACCAAAGCGAAACTACGCATTGTTGAAAAATGAGCACAAACTCATCATTTTTCTTAGCTTTAATTGTTGTATGCACGAGTGATTAAATTAATTTCTATATTGTCTCCGACAAGATTAAACTAGTTGCCCCCCAAACACATTGGCAAAGAGGTTTCGCTTTTGGTTATTTAACCAATTTCATAGCGATTGAGCAATTTAGATAACTCTTACCACCCTCAAGCGACCACTATTCTCCACCCACCACTAATACAAGCAGAATATCTATTAAATATAAAAATATATTTAAAAACAGGGATTATTTGCACAAAATAATAATGTAGTATATATAATTTAGTAACTACGTAGGTATGTATGTAATAAACCATGTATAGAGGAGGCGACTTGAGATCGATAACGTTTGAGGGGATGAGAAAGGTGGTTGCTTGCTCAGGGGTTGAAAAGCTACCTAAATTATACACACTGCCGTAAATACACAATTATGAATTAATTTTTAAAATATATCTAAATATTTTTTTAATACAATATACGATGTGGTTTATGATCAATAATATCGTATAGAAGAGCGGCGAGATTTCAATTAAACAGTATCACCTTTCATAAGATGATCACTTGTATTTACGTGCCTATAATAAAACATAACTATTAAAGTATGTTTTAATTCATTTTATTAAGAATATAATTTAGTAGGTATTCTATTGATGAAATTTGAAAATAATCGATGGATGTTTTAATCTCAACTTACAGATGTTTTAGTCCCGGGGTCAAAGAGGAGCGGCACATTATCTGGCCGAAGCTAATTGGCCGTTTGAGCTTCTCTTTACTGAAGATACCAGGTTCGGAATCTGGTTTTGGATTGAATTTCGGTCCCACGGCTTATATGTGTTGTAAAAAGGTATAAAAGTGTCGCGGTGTGTAAACAGAGATCCCTTTATATTAATGTCGGTGGACATGGCTGCTATTAATTTGTACGGTGCTTCTTAGCTTTATTTTTTCCTCTCCTGCCCACCTTCGATACTAATATACGAAAAATATCCGATTCGCATGTTTGAAAAGCGTGATATCGTTCAAATTCATTTACATGTTTTTTTTAAACACGATCGAAAATACACAACAAAATGGAAATGCCAAAAAAAAAAACACGCGATGAACTTCAACTGTACCACAGCCCTCGTTAAGCATGTTTTATTTATTTACTGGTGAATGAACTAAAATATATTTAAAGTGACCTCACAAAAATGTCCCATAGTAGGGATTGATTAATGGTCAAAGGTCTCGAATTCCTCCTTGGGGTAAAGAGGCTACAAATATTTATATCGAAAAAGAGGCTCCCACACCTTTGCGATGAGTCGCGTCTCTCAATAAATTTCATGTCTCATGTCCCTCTTAACACGAAATGAAATCCGATACTTTTCAACTGCCCTCTCATTTTGTATATCTTTACAGCTGCCATTGTAAAATGTCGACGGATTGTCATTCAAATTGCGGCGACAAGAATAAACGCCTCACTAAAATATTATAAAAACATTTCCTTATACATAATATGAAACCAGCGTAATGGCTCAGGGGATAAGAAGCGTGGCTACAAATTCTGTGGTCATGGGTTCAAATCCTACTCAAGTCAAGAATTTTTAAAATTAATTTGATCGGTTATTACGAGTGGGAGATCGGGAATAACATTTATAAAATCCCGATCGATCATCTTGATCGAGGTTTACTCTGATTTCCTGGATTGTAAGGTAAATACTGAGGCAATTATTCGGGCATTTATATATATCGTCGTATATATAAGTCGGGCAGAGCCGCTCTGTCGGTGACTTGTGTAACTAGTAATAGCTAAGATCACAGACAGACAATTAACACGTTGTTGTGTAGCTCAGGGGATAAGACGCGTGGCTACAAATACTGTGGTCATGGGTTCAAATACCGCTCAAGTCAATTTTTTTTTAATTGATTTGATCGGTTATTGCGACTGGGAGATCGGGAATAATATTAATAAAATCCCGATCGATCGTCTCAAACCAGGTTTATTCTGATTTCCTGGATTGTAAGGTAATTATTTATTCGGGCAGAGCCGCTCTGTCGGTGACTTGTGTAACTAGTAATAGCTAAGATCACAGACAGACAATTAACACGTTGTTGTGTATAAAAAAACCCTCTCAAAAAAGCTCCATCAGAGATGTAGGTTTTCGGGGATGAGAGAGAGAGAAGACTGTTTTCTCTTAATAATAAGAAAAAAAAAGAAAGTTCATTGACACATAACACAATTTTTTTTATATATTCTAGAATATATATATATATATATATATATATATATATATATATATATATATATATATAAAGAGGGCAAGCCGCTCGGGTAAGGCGTTAATCAAATGAATTAAGTGGAATGAGGTTGTATGGAGACAGTGTTATATCGAATGTCTCCCTGTTACTTTATGATTATGTGATGAGTCTGATAGTTTCTCGGAAGGTCTCTCGAGTTTCTTTCAGTCTCACAATAAATACTTCTCATCCTAATTTCATCAGACCTTCGATGATGGCGTCCCGCTGTCTATAACTTTATCAAAACAAACGTCACAAAGACCCCGTAAAATAAACCATTTAACACATTACGAAATATATAATAAATCATAACCTCTACTACTCAAAGCTATCGATTTGTCTGTGGGTTATTTTTTAATACACCCGATATGTAAATCGATCGGGCGAGATTTATTATTATTGCCGGTGTATTTAAATTGCGTTTGTTCATCAAACAAGTAAAGGTGTGAATGTTAACAACGAGATGCTTAATTATATCCCTCCTTCAAAGAACAACACAACTAAAAATATTGATAATGTACTATAAATATGATTCTGTGATCAAACTGAGAAATCACGCACAAGAATTATTTATTTTATTTTATACCTGTGTACAATCTATATTTAAAAAGCTTTACGAACGTAATACGAAACACAATTTTGGAGCATTACTTTGCATCAACTATTTTAAATTATTAACATTATTAAGTTATTGGAAAATCTTAAAATAGTACCTAAATTTATACCGTATTTTCTGAATTTTAATTAATTGATTTGATCGGTTATTACGACTGGGAGATAATATTAATAAAATCGCAATCGATCGTCTTGATCCGGGTTCACTCTGATGTCCTGTTTTGTAAGGTAAATACTGATTATTAAGTCGGTGACCTGTGTAACTAGTAATAGTTAAGATCACCGACAGACAATTAACACATTGTTGTGTATAAAAAACCAAATTTATAAAATGCCGTACAAAATATGTAGTTTTGATTGAAATTTCTGATTTATTCATTCAAGTATAAGGTTGTGTTTAGAATTGCAAATGGGGTCAATGGGCCCACATTCCTCCCATTTGGATTTTGAAATAAAATAGGTATCTTCGTCTAAGGTTTAAGAGATTAGGTGAGAGAGCTTGTTGAAATAAACTATGGACGTCCATCTACTGTGACATTGATTTTTTCCCCCAAATTATTTCTTAAATTTTAGTACACTCTGTACAGTGGAACGAATGTCCTGACATACGAATGTTTTGAGATATGACGAATAATATTCGATAATTTCTACCTCGACATACCACGAAAATTAGAGATACGAATTTTTACGCGCGATTATTTTTTTAGAAGATCGCTAATTTTTATGAAAAGTTACTACTAGAATTTCGCGCCAGAATTGTGTATATGTAAAAATCAATAAATATTTATTATGTGCGTTATTACTAGCTTATTTATTTTAACCTCAAATTATCCATTGCCGATTTTACAAAATGTAGATAAACAGTTTTTTTATTTAAAAACACGTGAAAATTTTTTTTTGCTAGGATTTTGGGGCTGGAACGGATTAATGGCAGTTTGTATGGGAAAAATTGCTTTGACATACGACGATGATTCCGGAACGAATTAAATTCGTATCTAGAGGTAGCACTGTATATGATCGATTTAATAATAATTTGAATGTATTGTAATATTCTTACCGTGTGTAGGTACTGAAGGGTAAGCAGCGTGCATATTATGGTAGTAGCGCGCCCTGGAATGATGGGCGCCACCCTCAAGGGCCGGGTGGAAGAAGTCCGAGGGTGCCAAGTCTCCAGAGCCGTCGGTGGTAGAAGCCCCTCCCAATCGAGGACTTTCATACCACCGGGGCTGCTGAACAGCCTCCGAACTCATCTCCATCATGACTCCTCCTCCTTGAGACTCCAACTTGACTGATTGTCCAAATCACACTACCGACGAGAATCCTACTTGAAACCGCTCGCAGATTCGCGATCACCATTAAAGTCACACACCGATTATTATTAACAACCAACTAACACTTCGAAAACACTCAGGACTAGACAATATCGAAAGCACAACTATTCTGTCATTTAGTTTAAGTCTTCAAGGTATTCAATTCACGTAGCTTCGTACAATTATGACGAACAAACGAAACGCTGCCAATGATGATTCTCAATGTGATCTGGAAAATAAAAAATATATATATTAACTTAAAATACTATCATGTATCCATACATACTTAAGTATCTTATAACAAAAATAACTCCATTTTCAAAAAAACATTAAATAATTATAATTTACCTAATATAACAACTGGACTAAACTAATTTTATTTTACACCCCGCTTATTTTTATCAATGATTTTTACATTCACCTATAATCACTATCGAATATTGTTTTAAAATAAACTAACAATAAAAATACACATCTTTATAAAACGAACCTAAATTAATAATATAAGAATTTGAGATTTGTGTTTCATGTACCTTTAAATGAAACAAAAGAGAGTGATTCAAAAAAATTGTTTGTTAAAAAAAACGCTCTAAATAATTATTCCTGAAGAAATATTATTTTTGAAGATATATATTTTTGAATCAATCATTTATGTAAATGCAATATATTTAGATCTTGATAATTTTATTAGATCATTTTCATAGATTTTTAATCGACATCTATGTAGGTAAGTAAGATTATGAAATATCAATGATATTCTATAATACCTTATCGTTCAGCTGTATAAATCAGAAATCACATCCACATCGGTCGATATCTTGACAACAAATGAAGCGATAAAATAAAATTTCAAACCCAAATTATGCTTATCTTAAAAATCGACCGTGTCAAGTGTTTCCTGATAGCGTGTCTTTCCATTAGATTTGGACAAAAATAAATATCACAACGCGTTACGTAAACAATAAAAAAAAATTATAATATTTATCACAATAATAAAATAAATATTCGATGCGCAAATAATTAAATCAGTCAATTTTTTTTATCTTCGAAACTCGATAAGATATCCCATCGAATTCGATAATTAAGATATAAAAGTATTCCAATGTGTGCACTATCAATTTATCCTTCGCAAATGATGTATATCAGTCACGAAACCATATCGTGAAATATTCATATTTTATTATATTATTGATAATAAAATTATTATAAATAGAAAGGCGGTGAGAAACGAGAATTGAACACCGACGGATACAGAACAAACCTGTTCGTTCACCTAAACAAGAAATTAATATTAACAATCAAAACTGGAATATTATAACAATATTTAAATGTGTTTTATTGAAATATAAAATTTATCTATTTTATCCATACCATATTTTGAATGAAACTCTACGCATCATATAAGTTTCTAGTTCCTACTACGAATGATTAAACCTATTTCAACACAAATTTCCATCCTTTACTGTTATATACGATTCATAGTTATTGTATTATATTAAAAGGCAATAATATTTCATTACACCTTCATTTTCATAATAAATAACAATTGAATTAGTATCAAAATAGCAAGAAAGCCACAATTGCCACTTCAAATCCTTTCAAATACCGCCCCTTGTATTGAAATGCCTTTTATTGTTTTCTAATAAATACGCAATCAATTCAATGCAAATGGCAAAACACTCGTATATTAAATATAGATATTAGTTTATAGAAAAAAGTATTTATTTATGCATTATTGTGTAGGCATGATTATGTTTTTTTCTAAATACAAAGGGCGATAGATTTTTTGATAGGTTTTATAATTCACATAAAAGTGAAAAACAATCTTATAAGTTTCTTATATTATAGATTCAAATGGTCTTTAAAGCAATTATAATTTTTAATGGTCTTTTTTTCAATTGTGGAATTAATTAGAAATATTTTCATACTTTATAATAAACGTATTAATTAGATTTGATTTTGAGGAGTTTTAAAAGATTGTTTCTTAGCAATTCGGTCTGTTTTCTTATAATGAATATTACATATTGGGTGAAAATGTTACATATTATTTAATTTTATAAGAACGAGACAATCAGCAAGTTCTTGATATTTGATTAAAGACATAAATGGAGTTACTTATTCATAAAATACTCATAATTATTATAATATTTTTGTCACAACACAAACACATACACACACCTTGAACAAGTGTCACTGCATCGGCTCCGTTTAGACAATAATTTTCCACATTTTTATGGTGAATCATTTTCACTGGCTGTTCTCAAACTCACTAAACACACGATACTCGACCATTATGACCGCAAACACCGTTAATTATTTGTTTATGTGTGTATTTTCGAGGTGTCAAGTGGTGTTGTTGTGAGAGGCAATACGCACATACAAACACGACGCTCGGGTCTCAACCCAATACTGACGAACAGAGGCATCACTTTTTGCTTCAGCAACTCGCTCGGCAACCCTCGACTATCTCCGCCGGCTTCCGTCGCCGTTGCTATGGCTACGGCCCGGCCCCGCTCTCCTATTGGCCGGTTACAGCGCGGTGGGCGTGGTCTTGTCACAATGGGGAGGGCCACTTCCTCCGCCAGGGAGTGTTCGTGACGATGCTTTTTCTTCTCTCGCTCTCTTTTTTTTTCATCTTCATCTCTATATAAATATAAAAACACACATATTAATAAGCAGCAAACTTCACTTATTCGACCAAATTATTATAAAATATGTAATACGCCTATTAGTCTACTCTTGAAATTTAATCAAATAAATTATTCCCAAGTAAATAATTAAAAAATATATGTATTTTTTTGTTTTAAGAGTTTAAAATTTGACTTTTTAAAATATGGATCGTAAAATTCCCTCCACATACATATTTACATATAATATATAAGTGTATCTTATTCATACTTCTCCTCTATGTTTCTATAGTTTTTTTGAAAAAAGCCTTTATATGCTATTAAATTAAAAAAATTCTGCCAGAAACAATTGATACATATATATTAATACCTATTCGTAGATTATTTTATTAATTTAATTGTAAACTATAGTATATCTATATGTTAATTCTTAGATAAACATATAGATATATTATAGGTAAAAAGATGTAAACACTCTGTACACCTAAGTCTATTTCCAAAGATGTATTGTTCTATCAATCAATGTAAAAACTTATGTTAATAAAGAAATTGTAATAATAATATAGATATATGGGTTTTTATTTATTTTGTGCCAAACTGTATATTTTTTAATATTTGGCACCTCTCATATCAAATAATAATTCTCATGTTAGTTTAGTAGGTAAAAAGATTTATATATTCTGTACACGTGCGTCTAATTCATAAGATGTTTTGTATCATCCAAACTGTGTAAAATTCAAATTAAATAAAGAAATCGTTATACTAATCATATAGATAATTAATGAAATAAATATAAGAACATTTTTAAGAAAACCATATATTAAAATTGATGTCGAATAAGTGTTGTTTTAGTACATTGTGCCTACATAATAATATTATTCTTTATGTTTAGTCTTGTTTTGCGCATGATGGATGGTGTTTTGCAAAACGCAATGGCCGTTTTGTTTACGCCTCACGAATTAACCGTAAATAATAAAATGAGTAATGTCCCTATTTTTGTGTGTTTGCTCTTTCCAGCTGAAGAATATACGAGCGTTAATAAATCACACGGTTTTAATTAAAAGCAGTTTTTAATTTAAATTGCAAGTGGGTGACGAGCCGTCCTTGTATTGCAACCATCCCTCTGATTCTCACCCCTAAAACGATCTATATTATACATACATATAGTTATGATATTATAGTTGTGGGTATACACGTGTGACCGACACGTGAACTATGTCCTGTCCTGTCATTCAACAACACCATACTTATTATGATTGACACTCGTAGTTAATGTATTACTCAGATCATAAATAAATAATTTAAATAATAAAAAAAACTTATTTGCATCTGGAAGATCGAATTTATAATTATATATTTAAGCTACCGGTTATCCCCTTTGCCGTCTCGATTTAATAAGTATACTCATCTATTTATAGATTTAATAGAATTTTCAACAACAATACATTTTATTATCACTTCATCTATATTTTTTAATTCTGATTGTGTAGTAACAATAAAAATATATATGTACCTTTATAATGCATTTTGAATATTATTTTAAATTTATTTGCATATTCCAACAATTATAAAAATATGGAGAACTGTGTATGCCTTAGTTTAATTACATAAATTCATATTCAATCGACGAGTACTGCATTATCATCACTGCGACTTGGGATCTCCCGTAATGCTCTAGTGGTACTGCATTATGATTTAATAATATTATATATGTATATATAAATGCTAGGTAATTATACACTTTATGTTATTTACTTGAAAAATAATATGTTAACGTTAATAATAATATGTAATTAAATAATACGTTTAAGTCAATTAGAGATTTTACATATTTTAACATTATATTAAAGTTCTTTATATTATATTTAGAAAAAAATCTTCCTCCTGACTGAGATGATTGTTATATTGAGGTTAATTCATTTTTTTGAGAATTATTTCGCTTTAATACACTTTAATATAATGTTAAAATATGTAATAGTTAATTAAAAAAATATATTTTTGGATTTTTACTTATTAAATTAAGAAATTACAATTCCTATGGAATACTGCACATATTTTGATAAAAAAATATCTAAATATTCCTTCTTGGTCCAGACGATTTTCAGTGCACTCTAAAATAATTCAAATATCTATGGAAAATTCATCATAATGTTCTCGCTCCGATAAATTTATTACATGCTATGTGTTGAATTTTTCACCATAAAACATTGTTTTTTTAATACATTGTTTGAAGTGAATATTTCAGGCTAATTGGTCAGTATTTATCACAGCCGAGTACACAAACGAGAACCGGTTTCACCATTGGCAAAATCACCTCCATTTGCCAATAATTGACGATTTAGATTCCTGAAAGTCAACGTCGAGTCGGCACGAAATCAAACAACTTGAATCAAAGGAATTCGAAACATTGCATTCTTACTAACATTAAGTGTGTGTGTTTAACAAACACGATCCGTGGAATATTTAAAAAGACGTTTATCATAATTCATTCGAAGTCGGCTCTGTGACTTCTCATAATGATTTTTTAAATCTCTATATATATTTTTTTTTATTTCGGGAGCTGAGTTGATGACCCTGATGTCAGATGTGACAAACATGAGGTTCTTGATATCCTGAATCTGAAGTCTCCATCATACAAGTTAATCAATACAGTAGGTTCGCCTATTGGATATAAAATATACGGAAATTTAATGAAAACATACATACTTATAACAAAATAAGTAATTATTTCATATAATCTTTTTGTGAAATCAATTGAGCCAGTCAGAGAATTTACACATTATATTATTACCTGGATATACCAATCATATTAGGCAGGAACCTTTTTAAAAGTATTAAGTAATAGGTTGGTATATCGAGGTTAATTCATTTTTTTTAGAATTATTTCGCTTTAATACACTATATGTACATAATATGTAAAATCAGTAATTTTGTTGTTATATTTATAAATTTCTTAAATAAACCTAACTAACAAAAGATTAGCTTCTATATATATATATATATATATATATATATATATATATATATATATATATATATATATATATATATATATATATATTATATACATTTTAAATTATTCAGAATAATTTTATACTTACTGATCGGAGTGTTAACGACTATACTCATTATCGAGATGATAAAAATCCACGACCCTTTATGAATTTGATATTTTATAGATATTTGAAGATATTTTGATGTTCACTTGATTGTGATTCAATTGAAGATTGTTTTTTTTGTAATTTTAAAATAATATTAAAATACAGATAAAATATAGTGGTAGTGTTGTCTGGTATTGGATTCTAACACCTGTTTAATTATTCAGTGAACGCCGCTACCGGAAAGCGAATCGATCGGTCGTATTTAAAATAGTATGCCGAGCATATGAATTGGAATCGTTACTAAAAAATATAAATTAAACAAATATATTACCGAGAATTTGTAAATCATTAAAACATTTCTATTTCGGATTTTTTAAAATACAGTTTTACCATTCGGATGGCATAATTTCCAACAAAATAAAATGTAAACAGTGCTTAACTCCCACAATAAGTAAAAAAAACATTAACCATTGTAATTAGAATTTGAGATGAAAAACCTGCTGGTATATTCTGTGTGTAAAGTTAATGATTAAGTAATTTATATAAGTTTGTTGGATTTTTATTAGCATACTTATATTATGCTTGTCTTGAAAGAAGGTAAGTATCTAATAAAATAATATTAACAATCAATACATAAAAGTTTGCCATAACTGTGTTGAATATCACTAAGTAAACGCCCTTTTGAAAACAACAAAATTGCATTTTCTACTTTTTATGATTTTAATTCACGACCTATTGAAAGGTGATAATAATCATGGTGGACTTAAACGAACTGAGAATTTTTAAGGGGGCGGTAGAGGATCGCAAAAATAAGTGAACAAAGTATTAATATTTATTATTATAATTAATTAAAAATAAAAACAATAATTGCTAGGTCGTACGTACTTCACAGAAACATCTGATTCCAAAAGCAAGATATATATATATTTTTTTTCGCATACCCTATCACCCCCTAAAATATTCTCAGTTAGTTTAAATCTTGGCAATGAATTTGCCCACTAGGGAGAACTCTTTACTTTTAATTCTGTCACCTACAGGGCTTGTTTGGGAGCGACCTTGTATGATATATAATCTCAAAGATTTTATTTTATTAATAGTATTATGTTCTGTCAATATAGGAAATTTCAATTAGAATAATACAATTTAACAAATAATACACATTTTTACAAAAAAACAATAATACACATATTAAAAACAGTATATTTGGGTAGAACCAAATTTGAATTCAATAATAATATTTATCACATTGGACTGCTTTAACTGAAATTATTTGTACATTTAATTATATGGATTTGTAGTGGAAAGGTCTACCCTAACCTACCTGATGAGCTATCAAAATTACATAACTTATTACATGCTTCTCGAACAAATCGCAGGTTGTGTTGCACCTGGGTGAACTCTTTTCCACAAATTCTACCACTTATAGGACTTATTTAGGAGTGACCTTATATAGCAACACTTATACTATATCTTCATACACCTTACTTTATTTTTTTACATACATTCTATTAATACATTTTTACAACATTTTTTTAAATTATAGTATTATTTATTTTTATATATATATGTACATTTCATTTCTGTTTACCATTTTTATTACTTTTGTTTTGTCTATAAAAAAAGCTCTTTTGAGCGTTTATATGGAAATATGGAAATAAATAAAATCTACCCTGTATATTCATTGGAGATTTACCTATATGATTTAATCGTTACCATCCGATATAAATTGAATCTCTTGTATGGATGCCCAGCTTGGTCTACTGTGACACAAATCCATATCAACAAAATTCAAATTGTCCAAAACAAGTGTCTTAAGATGGCCTTAGATCTTGAACCTGGCACATTTCTTAAAGAAATCCACGAGGACATTAAGTTAAAAATGATCAAAGGAAATATCGCAGATTTGAGTAAAAAACATTACACTAAAATGACTAACTTCCCGACTAACCAAATCATAAGACATGTAAATAAAACCAAATATGTCTCGAGGAAACGTAAGTTCATTTTACCAATGAACTTCCAAAACTGATATTATTTTTAAAAATAAAATAAAATCTCTAATAATCCACTCAACTCAAATTTGGTTTTACCAAAACAAATTGTTATTTAGTTTTTAAGCAATATATTTTGTAACCATTTTGTTAACATTGCTTTTATTGTTGTTATTTTTTATTAATCTTCAAATTTGTAAATGGGTTTTTATTTTTTTCCCATTCTTTCTATAATTTAATACTATTATTCATGTCATTTAAATAAAACATTCTCATGTTAGTTATATGTAAAAAGATGTAAACACTCTGTACACCTAAGCCTATTTCCAAAGATGTATTGTTCTATCAATCAATGTAAAAACTTATGCATAATAAAGAAATTGTAATAATAATCCGATATAAAATAAACATGATCATATAATTTAAGACGAGATTAAGCAAATTGGCATCTTATTGGTGTAAGATAATGATAAAGAGTGTTTATTGTGTTGATATTGAAAGGGAATGTGGTAATGAGTGGTGATGTAATGTATGGGGATGTTATTTTTATATGTATGGGCAAAATGCCTCAGGCCATGTGGATGTGAACAGCGCTATCTGTCCGCTAACACCGTGCAAAAATCGTTAAACGGCCACCCCTTCAGAGCCACCCCTCGGCCATAGGGCACCTGATACACCCACCACCCCCAACAGACACCCTCGCCGCCATTTTGCCGACGAGAAAAACTGCGGCTTGCACCGGAAAGTGCGCTGTGCAGCCAAAGCCGTTATGAAAATATGACAATGCTTTTATGTCCTTTCCCATTCAAATACCTACTTGTACAAACAAACGCGTAATTACCTCATAACAAGCCCTCATCTCTGAAACATTAGGTATTTATTTTATTATATACTCCTTTTAAAATACAGATGAAGACATTATCACATGGCTGTGATACAGAAATAGATGATGCATAAAAAATATACTGACCATTATCTATATTTTAGATCCCAAAATACTAGATATGCAAATATCTACTTGACCTCGTCAAAAGACTTTTTCGGATTAAAACGCGTTCGGAGTTTTTTATTCCAAATACAAAATATTTATACATATTTATTGATTAATCGCTTTCACAAAGATAACGTAAATGATGAAAATAAATAATACGTATAAAAAAAATATAATATAGTTCCTATAAAATATAACCTTTACATAATTCGATACCAAAAAAGTGTTATTTTTTTAAATTGATTTCATCGGTAATTAAAACTGAGAGATCGAGAATAATATTAATAAAATCCCGATCAATCGTCTTGATCAAGGATTACTATGATTTTCTGGATTGTAAGGTAAATACTGAGGCGATTATTAAGTCGGGCAGAGCTTCTCTGTCGGTGACCTGTAAAACTAGTAATAATTAAGATTACTGACAGAAAATTAAAACGATGTTGTGTATAAAAAACCTTCTCACAAAAGCTCCTTGGGGCATAAAATAAATATCGTATATACCTAATTTATAGATATTTGTTGATACTTCTTGGTGTAATTCCATAATTTGAAGAAATATGTTATTTGTAATTTCCACAGTAATTACTGTATATTTACCTAATCTTACCAGTGCAAGCGATTGATGTAAATATTTATCCTTGCTAGATTTATTTTCTAACTAGCAGCAGTCACGACAACAAGCGTTTTTTTTAATTAATGCAAGCTAATTCTTATAATAAAAAAATTAAAATATATGTACAAAGCAAATGAACAATACGAAATTAAGTATAGGATGAGTATAATCATGATTTAGATGCAAAATTAGATTTCCTTTGGCGTAATGTGTCCGTAATATAAAGTCGGACGTGGCGTAGGTACAAGTATGAAGGGAGAAACGCGTCTACGACATGAAGAAAATATTCTACCCTCAGATTCGGCCTTGCAGATAACGAGACAAGAGGGGAGGCTCTATAGGATGAAGGGAGAATACCACCCCCCTAGGGAGACACCACCTCAAATAAGGGTGACCCCACACGCAACACCCAAACCCTCCACCAATACCACACAGCCTCCGTGAAAACGCTTCGACTAATGGAAATCTCCAAGAATATTCAACGAGGTTGACGACCTGCTCTTTTATGTGTTGTAATTTACTGCACCTTTTATGAGTCGACCATCGTTGTATTTGATAAACAAATAAAATACAGACTTAGCATTAAATTTTTATCATTATTAACACTGTGCCTTTTAATTTTCATACATACATTTGCACGAATATCAACTTTATGTAGTACTAGGGTAATTTCAATTAAATTTTCAATTTGTTAATTTTACTATTTCGAAAAATTCCCATTTTATAATGTTTTAAAATGAACACTTTTTGACGTTTCATTTATTAAAAATAATAAAATAATATAATACGGTTTTCACACGATGACAACACTCATCACAATATTTAAAAAGCGAGTCTCCCGATTATTAAATATCTCTAATATTATTTTGCAATTAATTTAATATTATTATCATTAAAATACCCGTTTCGAGATTTTAGATATGTATTAATTGTAGTAAAATAATTACATGAAATATTATTCTTCCACCTGGTAACACTGATGGTTGAAAGACTCGTACATACATACACACACCCTAGACAATTATATATATTATACATACCATAAAACTGGTTGTATCAGACATTCTTCACTATGTGAAAAATATAACAAATTCATTATCAATCGATGACAAAAACAATCTTAATAAAAACAGGGGAATTCTTATTATCTTGTATTTACTACAAATAATATACCAAAATTACATGCAACGATATACGCATGGTTAACAAAATAATTACAATTTAATTCGTTGATTTATATACTAATTTAAAATTAAAGGATTTTTAATATAAATCTTCAAGTTAATGTGCCTTATTCATTATTAAAAAAATCTCTTAATTTAATACATATGTAAATAAAACAGCACAAAACTGCCGGAACCTCTCAATGTGCATTAGCCAAATTAATTCCTTATGATATGTTTCCTGCAAAATATATATGAATTTCAGATTAAAAATGATACTGAGATAAAAACCTGAAAGTTTATATTAAGAGATTTAAACATGATTAAATTGGTAATGAAATAAAATATAATAATCAATAATACAATGTGATATAAGTAGGCATTATTTATTACAAACACAAATCTATGTTTGTAAGAAAGTAAACAACTTATAGTTTGGTATGAAAATGGCTCACGTAGTATTTTTCTGTACCACATATAAAAGTTTTCCTCAGCGGTATTTATGTATACGTACCTACATATACTAAGATTTACGCACATGTGTGTATTTTTTTCCACCACCTCCCCAAAAACTATAAATTATTTAGAATGAATAACGGCGGAGTTTCTCCTTTGTCTGAATTCGGGAAGGACTTTCCGTCGTCTGGCTTTTCCGCATTCGGCTGTTGGGAAAAGCGGTGAGATTTATGTGACATCGCATAAATAACACAGAAACGGTTACTCTATATATATGCTTATTATACATGGATATTATATATAAAAATTTATATCATTTGTTATATAATATATAGAATCTAATTAAATGGGAGCCATCCTTGCCACTAATTATCTTGACATAGACATATGATAATAAGCTAAGGACTGAAGTTTTTTTTATATATATGTATAAATATATGTAAATGGTTTTTTTAATATTAAGAGAAAACAGTTCTATAGAATACCAGAGAACATGCATACATAAAGAAAACAAACGTGTTAATTGACCTTAGATGATCTTAACTATTATTAGTTACACAGGCTACCAACTTAATAATCGCCTCAGTATTTACCTTACAATACAGGTAATCAGAGAAAACCTGTATGAAGATGATCGATCTGGATTTAATTAATATTATTCCCGATCTCTCAGTTATCTTTCGAATCAATTACAAAAAAAATTAATTGATCGGGATTTAAGCCCATGATCACAGTATTTGTAGTCGCGCGTTTAAAAATAGTTATTTTTTAAATAATTATCAATATGTGTACTAGATACCCATCCAGCATTTAATTATTATTAATACATTTTATTTATCATAATAATAATTCACTTAGGTACATATTAAGTAGATTGATTTTAATAATTCATTTACTTTTTGTTGGTTATAAAATACGTATCTCATTTAATGCATAAAGTGATAACACAATCACACAACCTGTACCGAATTTTCGCATAAATAAACAATAACCTTTGTTTTGATTTTTAATGTTATTTACAAATATAAGGGGCAATTTATGGAATATATTGGCGAGAGTGCGTGAGGAAGGAACTCCTATCTCCTCAATCTACTTGCTCGTCCGTCCTTTACGAATTATAATTAAATTGTGATTAAGATCTTACAAATGGTGAAAAAAAATATGCAAGCGACTCATCTGTATTCTTTTTATAAAACACATATCTAAATTAATCTGTCGCCGCTGAATCTATATGTACAACTGTTCCGGATATTCCCATTTTTCATACAATCCTATGAGATATCTTTGGATGTATGTGGCATATAAATTTACGACTTCAAAGAAGACGCAGAGTAATGGTATTTTTCAAAAGTGTTGATACTGATATTTTAATGTATTAGAAATAATCTAAATAATTAAGAATATAACAATGATATAAGAATCATTAAAAAAAACTATAACTATCCTATTTTTGGATAAATCTTTAAAGGCTTTTCAAGACTTTTTGGTCGTATCTATTATCATTTTATAGTTTATTTTTACACTACACATTTTATTAATTTGACTAGATGTAAAACGGTAATGACGCCTCAATTCATTTGTTGAAATCGTACAATAATGAAAAGAATGAAACTAACGAAAAAAATGTTATGTTATAGGTACATACTATCTTTTTAATGGAGTTTGATTTTGATTGAATTGAAATATTTAATAGAATTATTCAATTTAAATCAAATTGCTTCAAAACGCTCCAATGAACCTATGTAGGTATAATAAGTTAACTGACCTTTACAATTCTCAAGCTCAGTAGTATAAAAAACAAGAATCTATAACAATTTCATTCACTTTCTTTATTTTAACACACACAATAGAAATGTGGTGTGTATTATTTTTTGCAGTATAATATTATTTTTATTTATTTCCATATAAACGCTCAGAAGAGCTTTTTTATAGACAAAACAATAGTAATAAAAAAGGTAAACAAAAATAAAATTTACATATATATATAAAAATAAATAATACTATAATTAAAAAAAATGTTTGTATAAAATGTATTAATTGAATGTATATAAAAAAATAAAGTAAGGTGTATGAAGACATAATATAAGTGTTGCTATATAAGGTCACTCCTAAATAAGTGATATAAGTGGCAGAATTTGTGGAAAAGAGTTCACCCAGGTGCAACCCAACCTGCCATTGTTTTGTTTTTTTGTCATTGTTTTGTTTTTGTTTTTTTTTGTAAATATGTGTATTTTTGTAAAAATCTTCCTATATTGACATAATACTATTAATAAAATAAAATCTTTGAGATTATATACCATACAAGGTCACTCCCAAACAAGCCCCAAACATATATTAAATTTAGATTTTCTTGGTGGAATTTTGTCACAAATTTTACTCCATGGCGATAGGATATTCCTTTGGCATTATTTGGAGAGAAAGTTTGTGGTTGTGGTGGTGGGTGGTGTTTAGGGGTGGTTCATAAGGCTGTGTGGTTGGTTATTATAGTGTATCCCCGCGGGGACAATACGTTACTGCGAGCCATGCATCAAAAACTCCAGAACTTTTCCCCATTCTTCAACTTATACTTGAATATTATACCAACCAAACCAACCAACCAACCACCCTTATTTATGTCCATTTTTGCACGAAAATTTTTCGCTTCTTCGCCCACATTAACCGCCTAATGGAAACTTAGTGGCCTGGCCTGATTTAGGAATATATCCCCGAGAATATTTTCAATTCACTGCAGGGGGATAAAAACGAATTACGAACTTTTTGAAATGTATTTTATGAAAACAAGGTTTTATTAATCAAATCAAATATTTGTAAATGGGTTTTTATTTTTATGCCACTCTTTCTATAATTTAATACTATTATTCATATCAAATTTAAATAAAACATTCTCATGTTAATTATAAGTAAAAAGATTTATATAATCTGTACACCTATGTCTATTTCCAAAGATGTATTCTTCTATCAATCATTGTAAAAACTTAATAAAGAAATTGTAATATATAATAATATTTAAATCTACTAACTAATAAAAAATGAACTTGATGGTTTATATAATTAATTGAATAAATCAATGTAATATCATATTATTATTGTATTGAATATGGTATATTATTTTTTAGTTTTTAAGCAAATTAGACATTCTGAAATCCTTTGGAATCACATTCAGACCTGATATAGTTTTTAAATAAATTAATTCTTTCTCAAAATACCCTCAGCCTATACCGCACTTTTTATTTTCAGATATCATGAATTTATTTACTACTTGGAGGTTTGTTGTTTTCCAGTGAATGGCAATATAACTATTAATTAGACAATTTTTTATCATTTCATATAAAAGTGGCGTAGTCAATGAACTTTTATCGATAGAAGTGGCATGCATTAACTCCGTCATCCTTTTATGCATGCCCGGTTCCACGTAAAGTGACAGATAGCGATGTAATAGAATTTAAATTAGCGAGGCGGCGAGGCGGTAGCAGCAAATGCCTCACATTTATTGTTGCCTTTACAAGTATTATTGACATTTCTATATATAAGCTCATTGGGCGTAGTATATCAGGATGTTATAAAAAGAAAGATATCCATGATAAATTTTAGATAATTAGTTAATTAATAAAATAATAACTTGAACAATAACTAAAATATATTTGTGGAGAATACTCTGGACTTTCGAATTTAAAATATTTATTGATAATCATGTTATTTTCCTCCCTATGTCATTAATGGACAATTCAATTAGGTCATAACAATCAGCATGCGTACATAATAATAATATGAGGATGGTTGTTGTGATATATGCAACAATTAGGTATGTACAATTGAACATAGAGAGATATTATCTCAAGGGGACTGTAGTCACAGTATATAGTAATATTAGATAGTGGATGACATGACTAGTAGTATTCAGATGACTATATCGAATATTACATCTCACCTGAACACACTTGCATTAATTGCTTGCAAATCAGGTGTAACATTTAACATTATCTTATATTATATTAACCTCGTAGATTATCATTTACACATTAAATGCATAATAAATTAACCATAGAGCGTTCTTTACAATACCTGTAATATTATCTACAATGTATCAAATTATCGCATACATGTTTGTATGACCTTTAATTGAGAACGGTTTAATATCGTTTTGAAAATGTATGGCTTAATTGAATATGTTACATCGGAGCCTTGATTTACGTTTACCAAATAGATAAATGTTTATTAAACGTATTTTCCCCATATGATATAATGGGAAAAATATACACAATGTGTGTGTGATGTCTCCTTTTTTATGTAAGTGAATCCCTTTTTTTACATTATTTGACTATCTTTCATAAACACAAAAGATCGTATTCCAGAAAAAGATTGAATATAGAAGTTCCACTGTATTTTTAATTGGAAATTTTCATGGGATATTAGTTAATGTATTTAAATAAAAACATATACTTCATGGACTAGGTGGACTTCAATTAACTGAAAATATTTTAAGGGTATCAAAAATATAAGTGAAATTGTTTTAAAATATTTTTTGATAAATAAGTAAAAAAAAATATGAATTACGTATGTAACAGACACAATACTCACGTGACAGTCACTACTGAGTACTTCACAGAAACTGATTGCAAGATGGTTGCCCTAAACTCAATTTCAAAGGCACTATCAATATTTTAAATTTTTATTTAATATATATTTTTTTAAGTATTTTTTTTCATTCATTCTTGCGAGAGCCTACTACCCCTTAAAATATTCTCAGTTAATTCAAGGATGTATATGTATATCTCTTTTTTAATGTACATAGTGTCTCACATGCTTTTAGTTGTATGTATTTATATTATTATATAATACAAAGAATTCATTTTTGTTTGAAAGGTTAATAGTGTTCAATTCACAATAATATGGTTTTGAATATATTATTGTTTGTTAAGTGGTATTAAATACACATTTAATATCACAGCTTATGAACAAACCGCCCCTAACAACATTATTAATGTAAATCGTATCATTGATCGATCTGAAGAGTCAAATTGATAAGGCACAACAGAAACACAAGGCTTTTTTGTTCAAACAATGGAATTATAATAATTCAAAGTTTTCGAGTATTGATAAAATCACGTTTCAATTAAAATACCAGATGTGGGGGGACTGACTGTGAACAAAGTGAATTGGAGCTTTGGTGCGGGAGAGCTGTTCGTTCTCTTTGACATGGTGTTTTCCTTTTGTATGGAACACTCGTCTCTTCTGGTTTGCCATAGACTAAAACTCAAAGGCTTTGTGAGGACCGAAGGACCGAAGGCTCTATGCAAATAAACCTTGTACGCTGTTTGACATCAAGCCGCCATTTTTACCCCTACACGTTATTGTTGTCCCCCGACCGGAAAATGAATATACCAGAACAATAACTTCAAAAACAGCAAACAACGACATGTTAACCTGCTAAATGCCGTCCAGGGTACTTATTATAGTGTATGAAATAATTCAAATAATAAAAATATCTATATATTTGCGAAGTCTCATACGACCCAGTTTAATACCTAATAAAAAGCGACTTTTACTGTAATCTAAACGCATCACCCTTATCACAAACATTTTACTGCTGACGTATTTTTACCACACATTTATTGCCAAGATAGTAAAACCACTTCGATCTCAAAAGCTTTTCCATACGAGGTCCTTTGTTTGACTTGAGCCTAGAAAACTAACACAAGGATCCTAGTATTTTTTTAAAACAAACCTATTTTGTATAGAAATCAATATTCATGATCAATTAAAAACATTTTCTACTTAATAAAATAATCCGTCAGATTACTTTTTATAAATTGAAATTGATTATTATCATGTAAATTTTTACCAATATTTTATATAAAATGTGTAGATTTTTTATTTTGACCTCCTCCTATAACCGTATATGCATTATTGTTAGGCTCCATTATTACATAAATTGTCTATGGTGTGTGTGTATGTGTTTATGTATGTACGGGTCTTTCAACCATCAGTGTTACCAGATGGAAGAATAATTTTCATATAAATAATTAATATATATATATATATATATATATATCTAAAATCTCGAGACGGGTATTTTAATGATAATAATATTAAATAAATTTCAAAATAATATTAGAAATATTTAATAATGCATAATAAATGACATTTCTCAATAAACAGTATTTATTGGGAGACTCGCTTTTTAAATATTGTGATGAGTGTTGTCATCATATGAAAACCGTATTAAATTATTTTATTTATTATGAAATAATAACCGTATAATTTTTTTCGAATGAAAAAACAGACAACTTATAACCGTCCTGTTAAAAAATCAAGCAGAACATAAAAAACATTAACAAATTGAAAATTTCAATTAAAATTACCCTAGTTATTACATTTCAATACAATTAAAATAAATTTAAACTGACGACTCTTTCTGCTCTACGACATAGCTAATATACTGATGGATGAATATACAATTTTGTTAATTAATTGCGATATGTTAAAAAGTCAATGAATTAAATGAATCGTTTCAATTAGCATTATGAAAGGGTTCAGTTATTTGAACATATGTAGTGGACATCCATGCGATCCAGAGATAGCCAACCGTTCTTCTTTCTTGTGTCACAAAATAATGATGTTATCTTATGACAGAGAGGGTTTACATTTTATGAATGATTGAAGATGATGTTTCAGGGTGCTCCTGCATCATCATGCCTCTCTTATCAGATATGTAGTCGAGTTGCTTCGTCCACCATACATAATATCATACATATGCTTATTAGTTAGTGCCACCGATGCACACCACGATATTATTAATTTAAACCGCAATATTATTTCACTAAATCAACACTAAAATTATTTTATTACCATATCACATTACTGAAGTGGGTTTATTATTTCGTTGGATAATGTTGTAGTTTAATCACACTCAAAACATAGATAGAAAATTAAAAAAAACAGTCGACTATTACTTAGGACTTATTCGTCGATAAGATATATATTCAGTTGTATCTTTAAACATAAATGGCTACTAAATTGCCTATATTTTTTATCAATTCTTAAATATTATAGTTTATTTTCACTTAGAAGCTATTTTAACCAGCGTAATAGCTCAGGAAATAAGAAGCGTGACTACAAATACTGTAGTCATGAGTTCAAATCCCACTCATATCAAGAATTTTTAAATTGATTTGATCGGTTATTACGACTGTGAGATCAGGAATTATATTAATAAAATCCCGATCGATCGTCTTGATCCAGGTTTACTCTGATTTCCTGTATTGTAAGGTAAATACTGAGGCGATTATTAAGTCGACGTGTATAAAAAACCCTCTCAAAAAATCCCCATCAGGGATGTACGTTCTCTGGAATTCCAGACGACTGTTTTCTCTTAATAATAATTAAAAAATGAAAAAAATAAAGTCGGGCAGAGCCGCTCTATCGGTGACCTGTGTAACTAGTAATAGTTAAGATCACCGACAGATAATCAACACGTTATTATCTATAAAAAAACCCTCTCTAAAATAAAAAGCTCCTCGGGGCGTAAATAAATAAATAATGTATGAATAGTAGTATTTTTCTATTTTAGAAATATGGGTTTTTAATTTTTTCCACATACTTTTCATTATTTATTATTAGGCACCATTTAATAATCATACAAAAATATTATTCTCATGTTAGTTAAGGATAAAAATATTTTAATATATTCCGTACACCTAAGTCTAATTCATAAGATGTTTTGTATTATTTAAATAAAGATTTTTAATGTACGTAGCCACTGATAAAATAAAAGTACTATTCTAAAAATAATTACTTGTTAGGCTTGATTTTAATTTATAAATTATCTATAATTTTTTTTTGGAATATCATGACGGGCGCATAAAATATTAAATATAATATTTTGATATATATATATATCGTGACGCCTTCCCTATTGACGGGAGTCCCTTTATAAGGGGTTGGCCAGGCCACCTTGACCTTTACGGGAGAATATAGTAGAGATGGTTTCCCAGGCCACCACACAGCAATGAGTACTTAAGATCTAGTTTGCTAAGCTAGATCTACCAAGTGACTCCGGTGCCGTGAATCGAACCCGGGAGTCTTCACTCACGAATCCGTTACACTAACCACTGGGCCACGAGGCGGCTCTAAAAATTCAAAATAAATAGAATAAATCGCAATATATATTTTTTTAAATATCCAAGAAAAAAATCTTTATAGATATAATATTATATACGTATGAATGTTCCAAATGTTTTTATTAAATTTATTATTTTTATTTTTGTTGGTTCATTAGTTATTGAGTTTCCAGTTTTTAAATGTTAAATTATAATTCTGGATAACTGTACAAGATAATCACAAAATAATAAATAAATAATTAATGAATCTGTATTAAAATATTTCCTTGCAGAGCTCTGTTCTACGTAAAAAGCCTATATAGCGAGTGTTGTAGAGCACAAAAGCTCAACCATTATTTAACCGGGTGTGTCTAGAACATAAGCACCAATACATAAAAGCAACCAGTGTATGTATATCCTCAATATATGAACATGTGTGTGTATGTCTAGTAGTAGTAGCAGAATCGTGCGTTATCTGGGCCTAAAATCAAATCCTTTTGAAAACGCCACCGGTTCTGGTTTGAGATGTCACCTATTTTCAAATTGAAATGTCACGCAAATGTGTTCATACAATAGGGGGGGAGGACACAAGAGGTAGGTACACCCCCATTAAGGTTATTTTTAAATTAATTAAATCACCTTCATTGGATGATATTGCTGACTTAACGATGAGGTATTCTTGATCTGAGTAAAGTTATGAAATCGACTGAAAATTGCATACTATATGTATGTATGTATATATACAGATTCTGAAGTTACTACATTTTTAAATAGTTATATCATCATTATATTAGCTGCTGAGAAGAAAAGTGGTTGGCATTTATGACAACTTTTGGTAAATTAAAATTTTGCGTTTAAACTTAGTATAAAAACATACCAAAAGAATTCTGTTAATTTTTTTTTATTTCAAACTAGACGATCTTATAAAACATAATAATTTTCCCGTAGATGGAGAGTAACCTAATGAAACCCAAGAAGAAGAAAATTGACTTGGACCACTTTTTCCTCCCATCGGCTCATTTGTTATTTCAATATTCCAATTACACATAAAAAATTAAATAGGTAAACATTAATTCAGGTAAAAGCAATAATTTGACATGTATGTATATAAGTATTTGTTATTATAGTTTTCCTATTCCCTTCCTTTCTCCTACAAGTAACATGGTTGTAATATTATAACGTACATCTTGAAATAGAGATTAATTGTAGTTTGATAATACAAAAAAACATAGTTATAATTTCCACGATTACAATGTCTAAATGTGCAAGTGTAAAGATATTACCTACATTTGCAGATGCTTTAATTAAAATATGATTAGTAGCCTAGTGAAATTAGGGTTTCGCCTCGGAATTTGAGGCTGTAACCTTTATTTTGGTGTTTTAAAAAGTTGTGTGAAAAATCGAAATAAATCAGTTGACGGGTTTGAAAGTTATTCAAGGTCAAAGGTCACAAATTAAAAAAAATACAGTTTTTCAAGATTATCTTTAAATTATTTAAGGTGTATGCAAAATAACAGCTTCTAGGCTCAAATTCCGAGGTTTGTCCCCTTTTTCATCCTTATTTGACTGGACTATAGCGACTAAATGCGTATACCTTCTTTATTCCATGAATTTAAAATTGTTTTAAACAAAATTTTCGGCCAGATTGTTTAATTAAAATGTGAACCTGTTGAAAAATGTAAAGAATGCGTGTATAGTTGGTTAGTGGTTTGTTTTGTAATAGAACGGAGGCTGTGTAAATTAGGGTGTAGTGAAAATATGGTGGGTTCAGTGTTGATAGGCGGATTCTTTATCCGTTAGTCCCATCGTTGTTTGGGTTCCAATTAAATCTGTCTCCGTTGAATTTAAGATTGTCATCAGTTCGATAATGAAGCATCAATGAAAAGGACCTCAAAAACACGTGTCCAACTCGCGCACGCGATGCTCAATACTCAAATCACACTCATTCCCAATTATAACATACAATTTCAATATTTAATAATCACATCTGATAATCACACAAAAGAAAAATAATGATTTGGAGATATTTTAGTATTGAATATGAGAATATTTTATAGACCAACAGAATGCCCTAATTCAGAAGATACACACCATAAATATAATATTTATTCGCATGTACTTTATTGATATTTTTCGATTTAGAATAGTGATATTGGAAGGCATAACATAGTGTGGTTTTGGCAACCGTTTGGGGCCTGTATTCGATGATAAGATCTCACAGAAGAGGAGTGTAGAAGACATGAGTGTGTAGTGTAACAGACAAAATGATGTACTCCATTACAATACGACAATATAATATATTTTAAGTGGAACATCATCTCTACTGATTACACCCGTCACCCATCATCATCAACCCCATCCATTAAACAACCATAGCCTCTATTAATCAATTCTGTAGGTTCCAATCTCAATCAAACTACCCTATTTCCAGGTCCCTTTCTGACACATTCATACATAGTGGTTTCCCAAACCATCAGAGTTAAATTATCTTTGGTTTGAGTCCTTTAAAACTAACAATTTACCTTGTTTATAAAATAAGGTGTCAGAATCGAAACAGCAGCTCCGATTGGTTACAACATATAACTATAATCAATACCACCAATCACCCTTATTTTCCGGTTTTCAGAGAACATTTATTGTCTACTTATTGTTCTAAAAATAAAATAGTAAAGTTATTTTTAGAAGTATTTAAAGTTATAAGTTTGATTTATAGACTTTAATATTTTATTTGAACCATTACAATACAAGAATAGTAAGTTATTAAAATTTACCAACGCAACGCAATCCATCGATTATTTTGACCATCAAAATATTATATTTAATATTTTATTCCCCCATCGTGATATATAAATTTAACCTAACACACCATTATTTTTAAAATTGTACTTTTACTTTATACATTAAATTTTAAAAATCTTTAATTATTTAGGTAGGGATATCCATGATCGACAAATTAAAATAGCACAAGTATCATCGTTTTGTTTTATGTATATTATAATGTGTTTTACGGATCTAATCGTCTTTGTTCAAAACAGGTGGATGGAAAAAAAGCAGTCTCACAAAATGGGTACAAATGGAATAAAATACCGTGTCTAATAAAATGCATTCGGTGGGTCTAGCAGCGTTAAACAGTGTACAGAACAATAACATAAATTAGAGGACTAGGGTGGAAAAAAACGTGATTTCTGTCGCCGCTACAAAAAAAGTTATAGCATGGACCTGAAAAAAAACGAGGCCAAAGGACATAAAACAACCGAAATGCCAGCCACCGAGAGAGGCGAAAAATAAAACATGACATCGAGGGTTGGCCGTGGGCTAAAAAAGGGCTGAACCAAGCAAACTTACAAAATATACAAAGTAATATAACAATTAGCTTATAAATAAATATGGATTATTATACTATATTTCAGTGTGATCACATTACGGTATGATTTTGGTTATTGATTGTATATATTTTATTCATGCTTTTCAAGTAAGACACGGGTATTTCAATAAATGTATATATGTAATAGCATTGTAAATATTTTTCCTCATTTCCTATATTATATTTTATGTAAAATAGATATTTATGTGTACGTCTGAACATAGCTTTACAACCTCGTATTACAAAGAAAATTCTTTTATCCAAGACTCAATTTAAGGAGATTATTTCGATACATATAGTATGTATTGGGTGCCAAATCGAGTCAAATTAATATCTCAATGTATTCAAAATTAAGATTTTTAATACTTACCATTTGATTTGATTCCAATCAACTGATCTGTTAACGGTTTAATTTAAAATGATTTGTAAAAAGCGGCCGACCCTAATCCTGGCTTAGAAAATGACAGGAATACATAAATGCTTGAATAAATGTAAAAAACTACTGACAATTAAAATTTTTTTTGAAGCTGTGAACAGTTGTAATTTAGGTCAAAATAAAATCATTACGCATTCAATCAGGTGTAGTGGTTGGTAACTTTTTATATTACAAGTCTAGATTAGCCATTAAACATTTTCGCGTCCCATGGTGTCGACATAAAAAAGGCGTCGCGACATTCCCGACTGCGTTTCCGCGAAAGCGTCGCACAGTTTTACAGGAGGGCGGGCCTCTTTCGGGAGGATGTGGCATGTTTCACGAGGGTCGAGGGTGGACTCCGGGGATGGGGGCGGCTTTCGGGCAGAAAAGAGAAAAGCTCGCGCGTTTTTATCTGGCGCCATAAATTTTATTCGTAGCTTGATTTACTGTTGAGATATTGCGGGCGGCGCGCGTCTCAACCTACCCTTGTTGTACCAACCACCCACACAAACACCCTCTTCAACATCACCCGACGGCCACCCCTAAAACATTTATTATTACTAAAACCGACCGACTGAACATACACATACACTAGAACTCTTTTGGCTTTTTTAATTATGATGGATAGACCGACCGAGAAATCGATATTCCGCTCTCCATTTCGTGTGCATTCACAGTCAACTGATTTGAAGTTAACCTTCTAATCTTGATATAGAAAATAATCCTTTTACAATATTAAATATATCTTCACAATCATCTAACCAAGAATCATGACACCTACGTTAAGACAATTCAAGATGTATCTTAAATAATGGTATAGCTCTTTTCTTATCATGGAATATTAGTCTAAATGTTTTGCAATAGACGTTAGCATCGTTCAACAATAGGAGTGAAATTTTATATCTGTCATCCTTCACTGATAATTCCTGGTTTTTATAATTTATCACTACATTAATTTATCATTAGAATCGGGTTAGAATAAAAGTGTGTACATATGTTTGTAAAGTGGAAGATTTTACCAAAGCAAAAAATTGTAGGTTACATGAATATCAAAAGATAATAACATTTAAATATAATATGAAAATAATATACCTTTTTTATCCTTTTAATTAAACCTAGTTAATATAATTGTTTTGATACCACAGAAATATTAGATATTTAATTTCACCATAACAACCTTCTATTTAGATCCTTCAACTACTTTTTAATTATATCATCCATTAAGGTAAGCATATTATGCCGCCTTGTGGCCCAGTGGTTAGTGTAACAGATTCATGAGTGAAGACTCCCGGGTTCGATTCACGGCACCGGAGTCACTTGGTAGATCTAGCTTAGCAAACTAGATCTTAAGTACTCATTGCTGTGTGGTGGCCTGGGAAACCATCTCTACTATATTCTCCCGTAAAGGCCAAGGTGGCCTGGCCAACCCCTTATAAAGGGACTCCCGCCAATAGGGAAGGCGTCACGGTATTTTTTGAAAAAAATATAATTTTCTGAAAATTGGTGTCATTTAAGTCATAAGAAATAAATGCTCTAGGCTAGGCATTTTTAAGTTTTAATGGAAAAATCACAATTTTTCCAGCAAACAATTTACTTACTCGTTACGATATTTATTTATTTATTATAATAACTTTGTATAGGTATGTAAATTTGTAAATATTCTTTTAATTGTGCCATTTCAGCACTTCTATGCTACCTTTATAATATTAATGTTGAGTTCTATTCAGAATATTGTCATCAATACACAGAGTGGCCCAGAATTGCATTTTCAGTATTTCACTGTTTTTGTCATCTCTTTCTCGAGCATCCCTTTGTCAGATGTCACACACTGGCGTCTTCTTGTTTCCCTTTCTACAATATTTAAAATATGAGGGTCGTGTCGGTAGAAAAAATGTCACTATATGGAGTGAGCCCACATATAAATATAAAACATTGAGACTAGGGGTCTTTGTGTGTGTCACAATGGAGTGGCAGATTCGAGTGCCGACGCAGGTATTGTTGTACTGCTGGTAAAATCCCAGAGTTTTGACAGACTTCACAATGGTCGTAATTGGTCGTCATCCAAGAGACAAACTACCGGCAACAGGTAAGCCCAAATCTCGACGACAAATCCGCTTCACTTAGACGTCTTCTTCAAACACACTACTCAAACGATGATAATATTCAACGAGAATAAAAAAAAAACAAACATTTATTCATATTACCTTTCGGTGAGATGATTGCGTCTTCAAGATGTTCATTATTGTCAACGCCACTTCACTTTACATGGGAATGGATTCAATACAAACAATAAATGGTTTTGTAAAGCTTAATAATGTAAAATAATTTTTAAAAATTCCCCGATTCTTTATTTTATTTTAACACCTGCAATAATCAAAGAGTGGCCTAACTAGATTAATATTTTATTTTTATTTAAGGTTGTGGACATCCAAACATGATGGAGCATTGCACATGATCTCTATATTATATTGTTTTATTTTTTTAATTTTTTTATTTTTATTAAGAGAAAACAGTCGTCTGGAATACCAGAGAACCTACCTCTCTGATGGAGCTTTATTTGAGAGGGTTTTTATAAACACAACGTGTTAATTGTCTGTCGGTAATCTTAATTATTACTAGTTACCCAGGTTACAGACTTAATAATCGCCTCAGTATTTACCTTACAATCCAGGAAATCAGAGTAAACCTGGATCAAGACGATCGATCGGGATTTTATTAATATTATTCCCGATCTCACAGTCGTAATAACCGATCAAATCAATTTAAAAATTCTTGACTTGAGCGGGATTTGAACCCATGACCACAGTATTTGTAGCCACGCATCTTATCCCCTGAGCTATCACGCTGGTTAGATTTGATTTGAATACAACAATATAAAACTATTAAAAACGGCCTAATATACAACATGTACATCTAGCAATTAAATTAAAGTAAATACTTATTTAAATCTCTTGAAACACGTCTTCTTTAGCTGTATATATATATTTATTATTGCAATTTGATTATAATAACTGAAATTAAAGCAAGACTTAAGAACCAATTTAACTTGTAAACTAATTAGATTGCCACAATACAAATGTTCTTGCAAGAATATGAACCTGAGCCGATTGCAAAATAATAATTTTGGAGAAACGGTACATCAAAATATATAAAGCAGAAAGTTTTTAAAAAAAAATTGATTTAATAGATTATAGATAACGAATGTTAATAGATAAGAATAAACCCAATTTTACACTTGATATTATTATCTATGACTCAAAGATTATATTCGTATAACTAAATTAAAATAGTTATTATGTAGGCCAATGTTTTATATATGAATAAAAAAAATGTTTGGGTTTATAGAATAGAAAGTGGATTTTAAGATGAAGGTTGATGAAAAAAATACATTTTGGGAGCATATTCACCTGTAGCCGGGACTATTGAGTACAATGGGACATAATGGATCTGTTTGAAGCTGTCAATGTGAATTGATGCTAGAAGGAATGCGGCCAAATATTATATTATACTGTGAAGATAAATCGTTATTATTGCGGCTTACCATACACTATCTAATACTATTGTACGCCACTATCCCCATGGCGCCATTCCTCTTCACTTTCAGCTTAATCTATTGTTACTTGTTAGTCATATTTGGCTACCTCTGATATAGTTTTTTATCAACTGTATGACCATTTTATTTAATTGATGAAGTGTTTAAGAGGTGTTAGTATCTACAATTAAAAGAAAATAGACATATTTTATTCATCGCTTTCTTTTTTTTATTGAGAGAAAACAGTCGTCTGGAATACCAGAGAATCTACATCTCTGATGGAGCTTTATTGAGAGGGTTTTTTTAGACACAACAACGTGTTAATTGCCTGTCAGTGATCTTAACTATTACTAGTTACACAAGTCACCGACAGAGCGGCTCTGCCCGAATAAATAATTACCTTACAATCCAGGAAATCAGAATAAACCTGGTTCGAGACGATGGATCGGGATTTTATTAATATTATTCCCGATCTCCCAGACGTAATAACCGATCAAATCAATTTAAAAATTCTTGACTTGAGTGGGATTTGAAATCACGACCACAGTATTTGTAGCCACGCTTCTTATCCCCTGAGCTATCACGCTGGTTATCATTTTAAATTTAAGTAAATCAAGTGTTTTATTTTGTTTAACAACAAATTTATTTATATTTTATTTTTTGTATTTTAATTTTTTAAAGGTACATATTGTTTCTTGTTAGTACTTGAATTTATTTAAAAATCATATGATACTATAAAACAATGTAATTTCAATAGGTAAATGTAAAAGATAATCTGATAAAGGATAACCTCATAAAAATTGCTTAAAATTACTTAATTATTAAATTGCAAACATTGTGAAAATTGAACATAACTACTGAATATAGACTTCTGATTAATTTTATTCAATGAATGTGAGACTTCATATTTTATCTCCATAGTACATAGTCGAATAAATTGACTTATTCACACATAATAATACAAACTCCGAACTTACAATAAAACCACACAGTGCATATCATAAAATCTTTATGAATAGAATGGCCATTATAATATATTTTACAAGTTTATTGAAATACAATATAATAATGGTCGACGGGGTGGCGCCTTCTGTATAATATTTATAAACCAGGCTTTGACAAAATACCTTAACAGATGTAAACTAAACTCACATTTGTCACACAACATGACATTCAATGTTTTGACAATACCATACTATTCAATAACTAATCGAATATATATTGTAAAACATTTTGTACAAATAGGAGATTCAGTTTAAATACAATGTCAGTCATGAAATTGTAGAATTCAAATAACTAAAAGGCAAAAAAAATACCACATAGTAAACAATCTAATGATAAAAAATGTCAAGCTAAGGTTATAATTAATAATATATTATTATATAATCATTAAATTAATAAATTAATTTATTAACTGAAGAGTGAAGAACTCAAATTGACCTCAAGAATACCTTAATGCTTAAATGACAAATCCAAAATATTTTTATTTTGATTTTAATAGATTTTTGGTCTTGCTGATGGTTTAAAACTTACATTATTAGTTCAGTGCTTTTTACAATTGGTTGAAATCCATATAAAAATATTTATTCATTTCCATATAAAAATGTGTAAATAGAATGTATAAAATAAATAAAATATTACTTATTTTTATCGTTATAGAATAAATTATACTAATAATTAATCACAATATGGATTCTTCGCATATGGGTAACATAGATTTATACATATTCTACACTATAGAAAAAAATCATATAAGATGTATTTCCTTGACTTGGAGTTGGATTGGTGAATATTGGACTTTTTCGTGATTTATTCGATTTTTTAAATAAAAAAAAAACACCATAATTTATGATTCTTGTATCATTAAATGCCAAGTTTTTATTATGTTAGAAGAACGACAAAAAATATTATGAAGTTGGGAGTTGTGTAACTAACTATATTAAATTTCAATTAAAACTAACGTGTTTTCCAATGAATCGTATAGACCATTCACTCCTTAACCTTATATGATACACTGAAATATATTTATAAAAGATGATTCTTGCATACATTTCGAGACATTTTATACCTAGCCGACCTACCGAGCCATTTTATACCTTTCGAGACATTTCATACCTATAGGTCGTACTCCAGCTTCCAGCTTATAAAAGCCAGCGTAATAGCTAGCAGGGGATAAGAAGCGTGGCTACAAATACTGCGGTCATGGGTTCAAATCTCGCTCAAGTCAAGAATTTTTTAATGGATTTCGTCGGTTATTACGACTGTGAGATCGGGAATTATATTAATAAAATCCCCATCGATCGTCTTGATCCAGGTTTACTCTGATTTCCTGGATTGTAAGGTGAATACTGATTATTAAGTCGGTGACCTATGTAACTAGTAATAGTTAAGATCACCGATAAACAATTAACACGTTGTTGTGTCTAAAAACCCTCTCAAATAAGCTCCATCAGAGATGTAGGTTCTCTGGTATTCCAGACGACTGTTTTCTCTTAATAATAATAACAAAAAAGGTCTATGATTTCTTAGAACGGTATTCGAATCCATACGATATTGATTGTACTATACTAATTTATATTAAATGTGTGTTGTGGTGCAAGTGCATAATGTATAAGCGTCAGAGCGATAAATAAACAGTGGGCAGAAGTGTCATTAGGGGGTGGTGATCCGATATAGAATCACGTAGCAGGACCAGATTAAATAACATCAAGGGGAGGATTTATACAGTATAATAGTAAAAGAGAAAGTGGTCGCGTGTTTGGTATGATCTGGTTTAGTGTAAGTTGCTGATAGCAACGGCACGCTCCACCCTTATCTTCATATACTTGCACCACCACCATCCACGGCTAAGGTCATCTTCTGTATAAACAACATCCCCCACTTGCATAATTAATACTTGCAAATGTATAAGCTGGTGAGGCGGTTAAAATAAATCAGCAGTGTAAACGATCTCACAAGAAGTCAATCAGTATTGTATATGAATCGACTCGACCATTGGAAAAATTGATTTTATATACACAATACACAAATTCATCTTTATTACTCGTATAGTATATCGTGACGCCTTCCCTATTGACGGGAGTCCCTTTATAAGGGGTTGGCCAGGCCACCTTGGCCTTTACGGGAGAATATAGTGGAGATGGTTTCCCAGGCCACCACACAGCAATGAGTACTTAAGATCTAGTTTGCTAAGCTAGATCTACCAAGTGACTCCGGTGCCGTGAATCGAACCCGGGAGTCTTCACTCATGAATCCGTTACACTAACCACTGGGCCACAAGGCGGCTCTCGTATAGTCAAATAATTTATTTGAGATTGATCATAATAACATAATAAATTGTTGATTGATCGTTGATAATTTATTACAATCTAAGATTCGATAATATATCTTATGACTCGTGGCATGAAAAATCAGGTTTTTCCTTGTCAAATTTGAATTTATTTAAAATAAAGTTATAGTAACATGTGTTCATAAATCGTAAAATATTACGGAGGTTCGGTTTAGTGTAAAGATGGCGTCAGTAAATAGGCCGTTTGGGTTTTTCTATCGTGGAAGAGATTTCCATCCCCCGGGATATGATCGTGGGCAGAGGGGATGAAGGTGGCTTCAGATAAGAGTCAGATATTGTGCTGGCAATTTATTAGGGCGAGGGTGGCTGTAGCCCTGTCATTACTGGCTTAAATAATAAAATTTAACAGCACAACTCCAAACCCCTCAGAATGAATATCATCTTTGTCAATCCTCCCGTTATAACAATAATGCTTTAAGAAGTTAACCTTGATAATGAGTGAAATACTGTGAACACCAAATCCCTGCGATATTCTTTATTATAATAGTGATTCTTGTAGGCGAGGATGACAAGTCTATTAGAAATGAATTATTACTTTGATTGTGGGGTCTAAAGGTGCACTAAAATGTGTAAAAATGACCGTAAAAAGGCTTCAAAAGAGTAGCACAATAAAGCATAAATCACAAAGCGACGTATAAAGTTACGCTCATACAAACGTACAGGACCCCATTGATAAAGTGTTACATTGAAAATACAAAAAAGTTCAATAAAGTACCATCGAGTCTCACCAACAAGATTCTCAAAATTCAATCCATTTTTAGAAGAAGAAATATCTTCAAATTGGGATATAGTAAGAATAAATTATATCATTAATAATGTCCGTAAAACCGATATTCTGTATGTGTATTTTAAATTAAGTATTGGGTATTAAAAATTCAATGATATTAAAATCCTTTGAAATTAAGGTCGGTTATTTAACTCGTTAAGTCGCAATGTAAAAATTATTAAGTTAGTAAATGTGTGTAGGTATAAAATATATAATATTATTTTAAAAGATTGATGTTCGCAATATGATCGGTCGGGTGTGAATGTATGGAAGATATGTTTTTATCGGGTTCTGTATGGAACTCACTCCTTTCTTTGTATAATTCAATTTTTACCTTGAATATGAAACCATATGTCACTCTATTACCTTTTTGCTTTAGTCTGACCATTATCATTCTATAAAAATAACAAAGAATACGTCTTTAAAAACTATTGTTTATTAAATATGTAACAATTAAAAGATGCATATTTTCATCGGCATCTTTATTTATATATGATAAACATGTTATATTACATCACAAGAATATTAAAAAGGTCTCAATTATTTTTATTATGTACCTAGATTTTTAACATATGTATATATGTGTACTTTTAAATAGCCTCAAAGAATAATAGTTGAATAATTTGTTGTATATTTATTCATTTACTGTTTAATAATTGATAGTTAAAAATAATGTATGGTAAAATATCAAAATAAATCATTATACACACGAAACATGGGTTATTTTTGGGGTTAATCCTTAAAAATATTATTTACTATAAAAATACTGAATTAATAATTTTAATAGTCTTTTTGGCCTTAAGTGTTTTATTTTCCATAATATATATTGAGAAATTGCCAAATAAAAATGATTTGGAATTTGGAAATCGATCGATCATGACGATATCTGTCTGCGATAATAGTTTATCTTTCCCACAAGCAATTTTCGAAAACACAAATCTTCAATGATATTAATTTGTGTGCTGAGATCACATCTACACGATAAGACCTTATCATATCTTATTATGTATTAATAGAACGAAGAAACAAAAATCAAACAATATTTTTTGTGGCCTAAAATATTAAATATAGCTTATAGTATTGTTTTTAATATGACATCTGATTTTTATGTTTAGCAACACGTATATTGATATACGATATCATATTTTTGAGAAACTTTCGAGGAAATCAGTGGCGCCTGTTGCAATTTAACGGATGATAACATAAATAATTCTGAAAGAGAATCAAATAATATTAAATGTTTACTGCGTTTGACTTTTTTTACTAACATGATGTTTCATGATCGACATAAAGTTGGGATTTTATATGGATCCTGTGAAATGTCAAAATCTATGACCAAACCACTTCACTATCCTCAGTAGGGTGACCATCGTTACTAAAAATGTGGTAGCTAAATATATAATATATCATTAAAATAGTGCTAATTATCATCCTCACCAATATTTTTATTACCTATTATCTATACAAGTTGTAAAGATATAGAATTTCATAAACATACTATGAGCACTTTTTATATAAGATGTGTTAAATTAATGGCAAATATCTTTTCTAATAAATGGGAATATTTATTTTATAGTTTTAAGTATACGATAGTAACTATTTATAAAACAGCATTAACAAAATTGTACCTACGAAAACAACAAATTGCAGTTAATAGTGATTAAATATTATTCGGGTTGGCAAATAAGCAATATCTATTTATTATTTATATATAACATATTATTTTAAATTACTTGGAATAAATTCATTCGTCAAATATACGAAATTATATAAGTGTGATCTTTTCCCTCGATATCAATATTTCTTTTGATAAGTCAAACATTGATTGATAATCAAATCGGACTTTAGATCTTGATATCTCCCTGGCTTATCAGAGCACGTTAATTGTGTCCAAGTGTGATTTATTCACATCGGATATTTAAACAAATATAGAGTTATCATCAAATCATGGTCACTTTGGTGTTCATTGCCTCGAGTCAATAATTTATAAAGGTAGCATTTTATATCACGGTCACCACAGGGCCACAAAACTAAGGAGACATTTGGACCCAATAAAAATTCCCTGCGAAATCCAAAACCACATACAAAAATAATCATAAAAACCATCTAAAATATTAGCATTTTTTCTATGAATGGCGCCACGCAAGGAAGACACCATCCAATAAATCTTCCCATTCACGTTGTTTAATTTAGATAAAACCAATATTAATATAGTGTTATTTGTTCGATTTATATAATAAAATATATTTTATTTGGAGCATCTCAAATGAGGAAATTTAAATTATTTTAATTTCCACTTTCTCAGATATTTATCTCGTCGATAATGTACTTTTAAATTTTTAATAATTTCCTGAACAAACTGTGAAACTAGATTTTTTAAATTATATTTTTTCAAAAATTAAAATCAACATCTATAAAGACTTATTGTTTATGAATAGCACTAGATATCTAACTATGTTCTATTATTAATACTTTTAACCTTAGTTAGAAAACATTATTGTATGCGAATCTGATGTGTAAATGTACATTAAATGTTACCAATTAGTTTACCAATATGCAATCAGCCAATACCACCAATATAACTATAGAAGGCTATACAACTGGATGATCAATATCAAGATGGCGGACCAAGCAGACGAGTCTGAGTATAGCAACCCTATTTGGCTCAAAGTCAATTCATCTGCATTCTCAATAGAAGCGTACATCGCTCTCTCGCTACTGTTGTTTAAACACTGTTAATCATCTGGATTGTGGTTGAACATACGTCACAATCACAATGTTTCCACACAAGACTCGTTTTCTTGGTCCGACATCTTGATATTTATCATCCCCTTGTACGGCCCGCTATTGAATCAGCCCAGCTTCATATCCCAGCCACTAGCTGGGATATGAAGCTGGGATAGATAGAAGATAGGCACTACCTAGACATTTTTCACGGACTACTGAAACGGAGTCATAACACATGATCGAACAATTTGACAAGCTAATCTAAGTAGGAAATGATGAAAGTGTAGACCTCCCCGATGGTGGTGCCTCCGCCCCCAGGGGGGCCAATACATATACCTGAACCAGCAGGGGGCATGTCACTTCGGATAACTGTCACGCCGGGACTCTGCCCCCTGCGACAATTACTAAATAAATGTTATTCCAATGAACGATCACTTTTGACCCATTCCAACACCATACACATGATTCGATTATTCAATAAGCTACTAGATTCCCATGCACCCCGTGAACATATCATAAGACTCAATCGATCATAACAAACAATATTATAAAAATGAGGTAATTAGTCAAATATAACCAAAAAAATACATTTGATGGTAAGTAGACCAGATAACGCAATTGGAATTGTATCAAGTGTCGAATCGGATTTGATAGGGACAATTTGGTCAAATATTTATGGTTTAGAGGGGTGATAATATTTTATTGTATAGGATGGTCCGAGACGAATTTCAGTCGGGTGTCTGTGTACTACAAAAACCATGTTTATACCGAACTTGTTAAACCGTGTACCAATAAAATTAGAGTAATTGGCCGTGTTATTTTTTCCTTGCAAATTATGAACCAACATTAACAGGATATATCGTGTGAAAAGACAGTCACCCTCTAAATTATAATACTATAGTTAAAACTACTTAATTTGATGTATTTTCAAACATCCTCACAATAATAACCAGCGTAATAACTCGGGGGATAAGACGCGTGGCTACAAATAATGTGGTCATGGGTTCAAATCCCACTCAAGTCAAGAATTTTTAAATTGATTTGATCGGTTATTACGACTGAGAGATTGGGAATAATATTAATAAATCCCGATCGATCGTCTCGAACCAGGTTTACTATGATTTCCTGGATTGTAAGGTAAATACTGAGGCGATTATTAAGTCGGGCAGAGCCGCTCTGTCGGTGACCTGTGTAACTAGTAATAGTTAAGATCACCGACAGACAATTAACACATTGTTTTGTATAAAAAACCCTCTCAAAAAGACCCTTTCTAAAAAAAGCTCCTCAGAGCGTAAATAAATAAATAAATAATGACTACATGGATTTTTTTTCAATTCATTATACAATATTAATCAAATATTCTGTGGATATAATTTTTTCTCATCTTAAAAATGTCAAACACCCAATTTTATATCCACTAATTTTATTTACACCAAACCCAACCGTGGCCATTCATTGAATTCGATATAGATGTTTTATTTAGTTCAAAACCAATAATATTTTGATTAAATAATTATATTGTAGGTATATAAATAATAATGATCGAGTCCATCATTTTTATGTAACTACCTCTCCAATTTCATATTGCAATTCATAATTCATATTAAATTACACACGCGCCTATCGGAATTCGAAGCGCCCCAAAAGGACATCGATGTTAGAATGGAATATTAAAAAAAATAATGACAAGTGATGCCTTTATTTGTGGTAATCTGTTTCTGAGTTGGAGTGGAAGATTGACAAAAATCTGACAAGTCCATTTGGAGGAACACTTATTGAGAGTGACACCTGATCAGCCATTGCCTTTGTTGAGCCTCACTCACGAATATTATATCAAATACAACAAGAAACAAGATATGGAATCCCACTTGAGGATATGCAAAGTCATGCCATCAATATAACAATAACTAAGGACCAATTCATATTACTCATCCATCATAAACCTGTTTCACTTAAATCATATTTAATGTTGAACACTATAAAACAAGGATGCTGTTGTGCAATAACCATCTTGTAGGTAAATGCATTTGAAAAATATTAAAATAACTACATATCTTTAAAATAAAAGTATATCAACAAACAGAAGAATGATAACATTAATTAAGAATATTTAAAATATCATCCCCTTCATTAGGGTATTACACTTACCAGAAAAACCCCATTTCAAACTGACAATTTTCTGGGACAAAACAAAACAATTAAAGATTTGAGGATAAACATATTTTTTTGTAATAATATATTCCCCATAAATATGCTTGTTTATTTTTTACAATACAACCTGTCTTTGGTTGAACTTCAAATAAATTAAAGGCGAATATGTAATTCCAATACGATCATTAAAAAAATATACTCAAAGGGGCCTAAGATTTTTCGTAATAAAATAATAAAAATATTAATAATAATAAAATAATTTATTATGACATTTTGTGAATTTTTGGTTATTATAATGAGTGAATATATGATGTCATCATAGAATAACAAAAACCAAATTCATTTTCAATATCAAGTTCAAATGAATAACAATAACAAGTATGAGAATATAATGTTGTCATAACGCCTAAGATCGCTGGCCGTCATAATGTCACAGGTTGCTGACCGTGTGTGCCGTTTGAGGTTATGTTGTTGTTTACGTACTATTGTTGTTTCATGAATCCTTATAATAATACAAATTCAAATCACCTAATAATTAAAAACGCAAGATTCTCAAATTTTTTAAAATAATTATTAAAAATTGAAAAATTTAGCTAGCCGACTTGGACCATTAATGAAGGTGTGATTGTGTTACATTAAATGTACCATTCCTTATATTTAATTATTTTAAGTTGAATAAAAGACATGTTGTATACGTAAAATATTCTCGATATCTAGGTAATATTATAATTTAATAAAATAATAATTCAATGTTGTATAGTGTTTATAACGACATCTATTATATAATTATTTATGATATTTACACTCATCGTAATGATTCCTATTTGTAAGTATAAACGTCAGAGTCAAAACACCAGATGAAACAAAATCGAAACCTACGATTTTGACCCCTTAAAGACCGGTAATATAAATATTTCGATCATTAAGAAGAGTTGACGGAATTCCAGCTGGCGTTTTAAGATTGACGCTTACTTAACAAAATAATCTGTAGCGCAAAAAGGTATTAATAAAAAACTAAAGGATGTGGGATGATTTATAATCAAATTTTAACAGTCCTCATAATAAGCAACAATATTGATCTTTTTACACAATTGTTTTCAAATACTTTTCGCAATAAAATAACACATTCAAGGGCCAACAAACTGCACATTGTTTAGAATAGTCCAATTTGGAAAGGGCCTTTACGAAATTGTCGTGCACGCTGACACTTGAATTGGTTGTTTATTATTTTTAAAGCGGGCACGTAATGCCGCCATTGTTTGACAGAAGTGGGCAGAATGTGTGTGGCAAACAGCAATAAACACAATATCCTTTACCGAACCATTGTTTTACAGTATAACAGTGATGGAGGCACGCGCCAACCCGTGTGTGGCGGAATTGATACACCACAAGAGTGGACTTCAAGTGGCACACCTTTACAATGTCACGCCACTCACCTCGCTCATTAACCTCAACCATTATTACATCCATACTTGATATTGGACCACCTGGACTCCACACAATATAGTCTGGTTTAAGTGGCAGAGTACACTATGATGTAGTAATTTGAGGAGGAATACATCCCTGAACGTGCTGGATGTTATCATCTGATAGTGATACAATTTACAGTTGAGCGTTAGTTTCCTTTTAATTCATTAACTAGACCATAGTTTTAATAGAAAAATACCAACAAAAAAGCAATGTAACTTTCAAATAAAACGAAAAAATTGACTCACAGTGATGGGTTACGGTATATTTCAATATATAAAAGACTTGTGGTACGTTCAAGTTAAAAGAAAATTATTTATTTTATTATATATCCACAGTATTCCTCCGTATCCGAATACCTCTTTTAATGGCAACGAATTTGCGCACCTGGGTGAACTCTTTTCCACTAATTCTGCCACTAACAGGGCATAACATAACAATGTATTTAAGAGAGACATTTATGCAATTTACGATTATTTTATTTGAAAGCAAGAAAATTTCATACCAGTCCATTGTACATAAAATTGAATAAATGTATGTATTCGACATTCAATGTGCAGTGATTTGCATTGCCCGAGGCTGATGTAAAGAGGCTTTGGGTTCACATCCCTGAAAGGGTGGTCGACAGCCGTAAGGGCTGATTTCAGAGTCACAATAAAAAGCAGATAGTGGTCGTCTCGCCACCCCCTACACGGCAGGCGTTTCAAACACATTCGACACATATTTAATAAAATATTATTTATTATTATTAATAATAAGCATCATAGCTCAGGGGATAAGAAGCGAAGCTACAAATTCTGTGGTCATGGGTTCAAATCCCACTCAAGTCAAGAATTTTTAAATTGATTTGATCGGTTATTACGACTGGGAGATCGGGAATAATATTAATAATAATAATCCAGGTTTACTCTGATTTCCTGGATTGTAAGGTAAATACTGATTATTAAGTCGGTGACCTGTGTAACTAGTAATAGTTAAGATCGCCGACAGACAATTAACACGTTGTTGTGTATAAAAAACCCTTTCTAAAAATAAAAGCTCCTCGGAGCGAAAATCAATAAATAATTTATATAATAGATCATCAGGAATGGCATTAAATGTACATAGACAGTGATGACGTGATGAGGTATTTCAATAAAATTGTTTACACATACATGTATGTCTATTTATTCGCTTGTTTGTAAAAGACCCAATGCGCTGTTGAGTCATTTTATTAGACATGGGTTAATTTTAAAGCATTTGATGTATAAATTGAAAAGGCCTGAGTATGAAGAGATGGCAGGTCCACCCTGTGTATATGTATATAGTGTTGTAGCTGAAGCGCAATTGTCAATTTCGCTGATGTAGGTAGGGCATTGTGCTTCACCTCCCATACAATAGAAGCCTCTCTTCCGCCACCATACAAAAATTGCTAAAAACATCCCTTCCCGTTTTGTTACCCACTCGCTATTTGCATCACATCCACCCTTAATCCGCCATGCCCTTCTTTGTGTTCAAAGATAACGTATATGAAAATCACTACATTTATATCGACTATTTTTTAGTGTTTAAATTACTTCAGAAAAAAATATTTTGAGCCGCCTTGTGGCCCAGTGGTTAGTGTAACGGATTCGTAAGTGAAGACTCCCGGGTTCGATTCACGGCACCGGAGTCACTTGGTAGATCTAGCTTAGCAAACTAGATCTTAAGTACTCATTGCTGTGTGGTGGCCTGGGAAACCATCTCTACTATATTCTCCCGTAAAGGCCAAGGTGGCCTGGCCAACCCCTTATAAAGGGACTCCCGCCAATAGGGAAGGCGTCACGGTATTTTTTGAAAAAAATATAATTTTCTGAAAATTGGTGTCATTTAAGTCATAAGAAATAAATGCTCTAGGCTAAGCATTTTTAAGTTTTAATGGAAAAATCACAATTTTTCCAGCAAACAATTTACTTACTCGTTACTAATTTAACTATTTCAATTTAAAATAATTGTAGGTATATACTAAAGGTCGGTTTCTTCAAACAGTGAGTTAGGTGAATCGAGAGTTAAATGTCAGAAAATGTTCATTTTTATGCAATCACTATAGTAAAAACCAATTGATTGCACAAAAATGAACATACTCACTGTTTGAAGAAACCGATCCTAAATATCCTAATATTTAGGACATGTACATACGTAAATATCTATACATATATCAAAAAGGTCGCAAACCATAAAAAATATTCACTGTGTGCTAATTTTCATTATTATTTTAAATATGAACTTTGATTTAAAAATACTTTTTACAATTAAATATAGGTAATTCGAAAAAAAGAGACACACATGACACAAAGATACCATCAAGTAAAAATAAATATATTTAAGCATTTAAAGTTAACAAATTTGAAAAATAGTGACAGTTTTTGTGTCTCCTGAAAACTTATGTTTTTGGACGTACGCCTGATTGTGGTTTCCACGACGATATATAAAAAAATTCAAATATTAATTCAAGACTAGTAAAGTATATCATGAATTTTGATTTACTGCTTGTAACATTAGATTATTAAATTGTTGTTGGCGTCTGGGCGGAATTCCATAATTAAAAAAATAAATATTTGATGTAATTTCCACAATATTTTATTTTGAGATGAAATTAAATTAAATAAATCTCTGAGATTATTTTTAATTAAAACATTTGTGTTGTGATTATCACATTGTACATTTTTATAATAATAGATTATTTAATGAGGACAAGACTCCATACAAACCGCGAACACCCATCCAACAATCGACCGTTCCCCCTTCACACCCGTAATGAATATGATTCACAATGGGATGATTGTATTTATTTTTACACCCGCTGTGAAAGAAGTGATTAATGAAGCCACGATTGCAGATTAAGCCAATGAATATTGCTAGAAGAGACACCCAAAAGAGATATGGGGATTGTGTAATCGTAGTGAAACGACATTTGTTCCCTACAACAATTACACATGTCCTACCAATGGAACTATCTCAAGCCACCGCAATATATACACAAATAAATACAAATAATAGTACCACCATTAAAGTTGCCACACTCGGCTAAAACTTTACTTGAAAACACCCTGATCGTGCTGTGGATAAGTCGCTTTAACTATTAAATAATTGCAGTTATTGCAAAAATATAAAACAGCTTCTCAAAAGCATAAAAATAAATTGAATGAAAATCAATGATTATAAAAATATGTGTAATAATTTATTTAATTGCTCAACTGGACATTTTATACCTTGTTTTTTAGTTTTACAATTTTTTTATGAAATATAATATACCATAATTGCTATGATACATAATAAGAATGAAATTAAGCCTACAGGCATGGTCTTGTTACTTATTTTAACATGAGTGTAAATTATTTGAAAATTATCATTAATTTATAAGGGAAAAAATTACAATAACTCATTTGTGACAAATTTGATGACTAAAAATTTTATATATAGAATAAAACAAAACAAAACAGACATACATAAATAATTACAATGTGAGATGTTTGACAAAATTAAAATATACCTATTAGATTTATGACCTCAAATACTTCATAGGCAGTCTAAACTTGCGTTTTTTGGAATGATAATATATTTATTTACATATTTACATATAAACGCTCACAAGAGCTTTTTTTTACATAACAGAACAAAAATTAACAGAACATTAAAAACAAAATTAAAATTAAAAACAAAATTAATAGTCTACAGTATTAGATGATAATTCTGTAACTTTTCTGAAATGCCTTTTGCTGAAATCTGTGACAACTGATTCTATACTTTGCAGTTTAATGGAGTCTTGGATATCTTTTAGATATGTTCCGGGACCCAAGTTTAATATCATTTTGAGGCACTTGAGGCAGGCTTTATACCTTGTTGATTAGTAAAATATCCCTGCAAAAGTAATGGAGAACCTTTGAGTGTTTGGTATAATAACACGATATACATACATAAATATGATAGTATGTACCACGCATTGTTTAATTTTTTTGTAGAGAAAACGTCAAGTTAAAGACAATCTCATAGGTGAGATATGTTACCAATGGTTATGGTTAGTCACACCGCAAAATACCAATATCATTTTGTGTATTCCAATCACAGCCGTTTGTGATGAGCCAGTTCCTATACTTTTTATATATCATGAACTCATAAAATTTATTTAATATTAAATTTGTTGTGTAGTACCCGGTAGCCAACGTTGTGATAGGGGTGGTAAACCTCCCCACCCGCAGGATTCTTCTCCCCCGACTCTAACTTCTTCCAGGGGTTTGATTCAACCACAGAACCGCTGAGCCGCAAACCATTCGACCAGATGGAAAAATAATAAACAAGCCTGTTATCGTTCAATTGCGCGATTCTCCCCATGCCGATACTCGATATATTACTCAAAGTTAAACATGTAATTAAAACAGCCCCATGCTCGAGTCGACACAGGGGTTGGAGACATGGCAATTTATCTATCATATTTTTTAAGCTTTATTCGTGCCGCATGTGTATATAAATAAATATAAACTGGCGCAAAGTAGTCTGCCACGAGGGATTTTGTTGGGTAATTGCGTATTTTGAGGCAATTTATTTATGGGGTTGAAGATAACAGATCCAAAGTGTCCCCGCGAGATCCGCCATACAACAACAACCCCCGTTACTCCAATTCACCCTCAGCCAAATATCACCATATATCCTCTATTTCCAATAAAACTCACACAATCCGATCGAACGTAATCGAAGAACTTGCCCACAATTTACATAATGTAATTACATCTCCACTAGATAACAACTGGGCAATACATTTTAAATTAGATGAATTGCAAATATCCATCAACAACCCTCGCAAACCTCCTTTGCAAAGTGTCAATTTTCTTAACTGTATCTCCCTTCAACGGTCGGAGGTAAATCCATTTTTTCTGGTTACATGGAGTTCACAATATCTATGAGGCTCATTATGAAACAAGAGCTGTGCAGCAGCCGGAGATGAACTCTGCGATACAATATCCGGAGGATAGAACCTTCAACCATGGGAACAGCCATCATTGTCATCATATTCCATCCCCTAGGTCACCTTTGGTATTCGAGAGCTAAAGTCAAGGTATGGTGATTTTATTTTTTAATTTTCATCCAATATAGTATCTAAGATTTTAATGGAATAGATTTGATATACTACCCACCAAATAATAAGAAAAACTTTTTACACAGGGATTGTTAATAAATTTATTTAAATGCATATATATAGGTGGATAAAATTTCCTCATAAATCTCCCTCACAAACTAAATTGTAATATTATTGATCGTGTTGAATACTGGATGGAATTCCATAATTATTTAAAGAAATAAGTTTGTAATTTCCACTTTATTTTTATTTTTCTTTTTTTTACATTTCTTCAGAGACAGTCTCTGAATATGACTACATGTTTGTAGTCGAAAGCGCTCAGACTGTAATAAAACAATAGTGGAAATTACAAACTTACTTCTATAAATATATGGTAATTTGTAATTTAATTTCAAATAACAAAGAATGTTATTTAATAAACATTTAAATTGAAAAACAATAAATTATATATTTTGTGTAATATTTATGGATATATCAAGTTACAGAAATTTATGTGCCTATTATATAATATTTAAAATTGCTTATTAATTATTATGATTGAGGATTAGCTCCCTTTTTACAAAAGGCTTAAAAATAATTTAGCTATAAATTGTTAAACAGCTATTAATTCAAAAGTTACATCATATAACATCTGAAGATATTATAACAAGCAATATATTATACAGTAATAAATGTGTTCATTACGCCGGATATTATTTCAAATGTAATAATTAAAATTATTTTTTTAAAACTAATGCACAGTATATTCTCTTGACCATAACCTTATACATATGAAAAATTAACATATAAGACTCTTCGTAACTAAATTCATCAATTAAAAAATCTTCAATTGAAAAAAAATTCTTCATAAACAAAATTCTTCAATTAAAAAAATATTGTGCGGAGGTATCTTTCTAATAAATGATTATTATTTTATTATCTTCTGTTGGTGTAATTTACTTTTGATATTACATAATTTAAGGCACGAATTTCAGCATATTGGTGTATAGGCACTCCTGTGTAATACACTGAAGAACACTCGACAAAGGATTGTGCGAGGGAGAGGAAGGGGTGAGGGAAATGAAGGGTGCTTCATGGGGTGAGGGACAGTCTTCCACCACCCCCTCACTGACAAGGAGATCTCCCATAAACTTGAGAACTATATACCGATCTAACCAGTACATAGTGGATCCCCTTCAGGAGCTTGCTATTGACTGCAATCATACTACAAACACAAATAAGTTTAATATCACCAAAATAAATTTAAAATTCAATGAGTTTGATAAACAGTTTGTCTTAATAATAAATATTCAATACATAATCTATAGATATTTGAGTAAGCTATAATTTAAAATTAAGTGTCTGTGCCTCGCTTGCTTACATTGAAATATTTTCTTGGACAAATTTTATGCGAAAATATTTGAATTAGTGCGAATTTAGTTGAGTGAGCTTTGTCACATTTAAATGGATATCTTTGTAATATAATGTTGTATGGGTTAGATGTGGAGAATGGGAGAATGTTCACATAAAATGAATTACATAGAGAGAGAGGGAGAGAGTGAGAGAGGAGTGACGTAGGCTCCCTTTTGGGGGTGGGAGGGTGACGATGTGAAGTGGGCGGAGATCTGAAGGGATCTCTGATGAGGGAGACGCCTATCTATGATCCGCATCACTTCAAAGAACTTCAGCCACGTTCACACCATCTCACATTTCATTATAATTATTTTATAGTATTTTTAAGATCTTGACTAAAGTAAAATATTAATCGAAAAATAGACTAAGCTATAATGGATTAATTTCAGAAACATCATCATCATCACAAGCACTCCAGTTCAGTGATGAACCAAGGCTTCCCGCACCAGCATCTTCCACTTAATGCTCCTCCAGTTATTAATACCTAAACTCCTAACTACCTTATAGAACTCGTCCGCCCACCTTAGCCTAGGTCTACCCTGCCTTCTCTTACCCACAGGCTTGCTGGATAGTATTTCCGATACTATCCCTCCTGCTCTTTAACCCAACCTAATGTTAAAGCCCTAATGAACTGCACTACGTTCACGCTCTTATATAATGAGTAAATCTCATCGTTCCGTCTAATTCTAAATAGTCCCGGTGCCTCCTGAACAGGACCCAAGATCCTTCTAAGAATCTTCCGCTCGAACCTAAGTAGCCTATCCTCTTCAGTCTTGGTAATAACCCATGTTTCTGCACCGTAGGTTAGTACTGTCATAATTAGCATATTGTATAATTCTACCTTGGTACTTCTACTTAGATATCTTAAATAAAAGAATAATATACCAAAATATACATCGCTCTCGTTAGGTATATGAGTATGATTACCAAAGCAATTTACCGTTTTATCATCCAGCCATAATATAATAGATATGTATAATAATTTATTTCTAAATACGATCAATTAAGACTGTGACTTTTGGCTAATAATTTTTATCTATCCCTTCTTTTTTTTACTATGTTCTTCATACTAACTTCACAGTTTTTTACATTTCTCTTTTCGTCTTATAACATAGCTTATTACTTATTTTGCTTATTATTTGCGTTAAAAGCTTACCGGTTATTTATTATCTTCTTTTTTCCCTTATATCAATGAGAACTGCAGTATCATCATAGAGCATGAGATACTTTCTGTAATTCTGTTTTGATATTGCAGACTGAAATTAATAAACTTGTATATATTGTTTTCAAATACTTATATAAATATGTACGCCATAATGACATTACATGACTCGCAAGTGTGAAAGCAAAGAAAGACAAGTTAAAGAAAGAGAGAGATTATAGAAAAAACTGATAAACATTCAAAATCGTGTGAAATAAAATAAAATATGTGAAGGTACACTTTTCAAGGAAGGGCAGATTACTAAAACAAAGTCATTACCTGTGCCTCGATAGAAACAGATTTATATTTGACCCTCTGCAATTATGATTTTGATATTCTAGGGCTTTTGTTTTAAAATTACAGTACAGTAAAATGTATAGTACAATATTAATTTTTTTACATTAATTTATTAAAATTATATACCTAGTATAGTATGAACAGGTGTTAAAGTTCCCTTGACGAGATCTGGTAGGTTATCTGGTACAGGCAGAGTAGAGATTGCCGCCCACCCATGCGATATATATCTCCGCCCACCACCCCTACCCGCCTCCCATAGCCATACTGAAAACTACCCTTAGTACAGGGAAAAACTCCCCCCATCCAGGATTTCCCGTAAAACCACATTTTACACACTCACGCACGCGCATACACATCAATATATAACATAAGCCGTTTCTGCGTCACTGAAAATATCCATAAATAACTCAATAGGTAATAAAAAAGAGCTGTATACGAACATAAACCGATTATGAATTAATAATATTTTAATTTTGTAAACATCCTAAATTATAGTTAAATCAGATGTGAAGGGATGATTTTTTTATTATTATTATTTATTTACGCCCCAAGGAGCTTTTTATTTAAGAGGTTTTTTATACACAACAACGTTTTAATTGTCTGTCAGTGATCTTAACTATTACTAGTTACACAGGTCACCGACTTAATAATCAGTATTTACCTTACAATACAGAAAATCAGAGTAAACCTGGACCAAGACCATCGATCGAGATTTTATTAATATTATTCCCGATCTCCCAGCCGCAATAACCGATCAAATCAATTTAAAAATTCTTGACTTGAGTAGGATTTGAACCCATGACCACAGTATTTGTATCCACGCTTATTATCCCCTGAGCTATTACGCTATTTATACCATTAAAAAATATATAATATATTTAGAAACATCATAATTATTCATTTGAATTTATTAAATTAATAGAAAGATTCATTTATTCCTGATGCAAATGATACTACCTACTCCTTGTGTAGTAAAATACTTTAATGATGAATCAATGCTTCCCTCTTAGAAGTTATAAGATATTTACACGTATTTTTTTTTTAAATTTTATAAAATTATTATTGTCTGACTTCTATAAATAGCTATGCAGTATTATTACGCAGTGAAATCCTTTGGGAGGTGAAATATATCAAAGGCGATATGATCTGATTGCGGGGGGAGGAATTTAAACATGACACTCTCGTCTTCATTTGACTCCCACTGTACATATATTCATTTATATTATTATACTATATCGTGATAAAAACACCCCTATGGTAATCTGACTTTTAACTGGTTGACTAGACGGTAATCAAATAAACCACCCTCTAATCATAAATCTGATTTTGCCTATATGAATATTTTTCAATGTGTATAGTTTTGTCTTTATTAAATGTGTATAATTAGTGAGAATTTTTTTGTTTGTTTTAGATTTAACGTGTTCTAACCTATATTAGTTAATTCATCTCATCTTTAAATCGAATTATTATTAACACGTTGTTTTTGGGGGAAAATAACAAATCAGAGCTGGGACATTTTTTTACAATAGACACAATCCCAGGCGTGACACGACATGTCATTTGAGAAGTACTTCCAACTAGAATATGGTTTTGATTGAGATACGTTGTTGCCGACACGTGTTGGTCACCTGATACTTAGAGATAAGTTATAATGTTAAAAAAGAATAACAAAACATAGCTTCCTTCCTGCGCAGTGGCGCCACAAACGATACTAATTCTAGCACGCGGCTTCATTGTAGGTACAATGTCACACACATAATACAGAAACAGACCCTCTATGAATCACTGAGAGGGGACAAACCACACTCCATATTTGATATAAATTAAACTTTATAACTTTTGAATGTGGGATATGCCGCCCTGTAAAGGGTGTGAACTATTCGATCCGCTTGTGTGTTCTCATTGTTGGTCACTTGCGCAGTATTAAGGTATTAAATTGACACCATTTAACTTCATCATACATTAGCCTATTATAATCCAAGTATAAGATATTTGCTGTCTTCAATCTCATATATTTGTATATGTAGTGAAAAATTTGATGTATCAGCAGCTTGAATTTTGTGTGACTTGTCTTAAAGGACCAGCAATAATGCTCTAAATAATTATAGAATATTGACACTATGTTTGGAGAAAACACAATATTACGTTAATAATAACTCAGTGCCGTTCCAGGCTTACTTCCAGTTCCTGGATTGTAAAGTGAATACAGAGTTAATTACTGAGACAGGAAGAACTACCCTGTTACTCATCCCATATATCTACTAGTTTAGTCTACTAGAAAATTTTAATTAATATAATTTTTATACTTGATAAAGAGTTACTTACATATAAAAGTAGAAATTATAAAAACCATGTAGTGTATTCATAAAAAAAACAAAAGTACAAACAATTTCTTTATTTCATCTGAATTTTACATAGTTTGAATAATACAAAACACCTTATGAATTAGACTTTTTACCCATAACTAACATGAGAATTTTAATAACATTTTTATTTGACATGAAATGTGGGTATATATATTTATATTACGAGATAAAGCTTAATATAAAATATTAAATTGGCTGTATCTTTTTTTAAATAGTTTTGAACGTAGGCATAATGTAATATTTTTTTCAGAACAAAAAGCTACCTACATACTTACTTGAAATAATTATATAGATTCAACAAGGATATAATTTAAAAAATTATGCATTTATTATAAATATTAGACTACAATATAACAATATTTTAACTGTTGGGGAGACTTAAAGCCCTATGATAATACCGTTTATCAATAAATAAAATTATATTGACAGGTGGAAATAATTTAAAATAAAATTTTATTGGTGATTTTAGCCACTTTTAATTTTTATATATATTTATATTCATATTTTATGTGAAAATTTACTAAAATATATTTTTCAAGGCCTATTATTTATGATTTGTCAAAATTGTAATCTAAGTACAGAATATTAATCATATCCCAATAAAAAATGACATCTTAATGACAAATAAATAAATAGTAATAATAAAATTTAATAGTCTTAAACAGATTATATTCAATTATATATATTTTAAGAACAATGAGTATACTAGTTACATATTTTAAAATGCAAAATGTCCATCGTATTATTTTATTTGTAAAACAATGATCACACTTTTTAGGTATTGAAGGGTTGCAATCTCACAATGATGTGGTCACAAATTATAAATTAAATTTCTAGCCAATATTAGTTATGATGTATTAATTCTGTCTAACAATTGTAGTTATTTTTTTGCTCTTTTGGCAGGACAATGTCTGTCCACCCTAAATAATGTCACCCTCCATTCACATTATGCCAAACGGTGGGCGGAGAACCAGCGATTGTATTCTTTTTTCCCGGACCCTTATTATGGGATAAAAATATGTTTCATCACACACACACATTCTATTTGGGGAATGCCTGTCATATTTGAGTATTGGATTTCATCCCCTGATTAACGCAATTCATGATTCGGTATTCCGGTAATTGTTTCCCATGTGTATCATGACTAAATTTATATGGGAAGTATTTTTGGGTTTACATATAATCTCCTACACTTATGTAAATATTAGAAATTTATATTAAGATAAAGATTATGTCGCTTTTATTAAATTTTGGTATAAAAATATATTTTAATATGAAGCGAAAAAAAATTGTATACGTATCTGAAAGATTACCTGAGAGTTAATTATTATTACCAAACCTTTAATTTTCAATATTATTAGAAATAATATCTAGGGTACAAAGGTATATAACATGTTTTTATTAAACTTTATCCGTAATTAATAAAACAATAGTCAGAGTGTGTTTTTTTAAATAGTTACCCATTTTAATTATTTTAAACAAAAACTCATAGTCATTGTTGGCTATTTTGCGGTTTTGTATGACGTTTAGATATAAAAAATGTGAAAAATGAGATATTGTGCTCATAATTTTACCTCAGCCAAGAAGGTGATAAAAAAGGTTTTCAATTGCTCACAATTGTAGAGCACTGTGCGGCTTTTTTATTATATATATTAAATGGATTATTTTATTTGAATTTTCGGATATTAATAGAACAATCTAATTATATACAGGGAGGACTTGAAATAACTGAGAATATTTAAGGGGGTGGTAGGGTATCGTGAGAAGATTAAAAAAATAATTAATAATATTAATAGTGCTTTTGAAATCGAGTTTGGGCCACCATCTTGGAATCAACTGTCTCTCTCAAGTACTCAGTAGTGACTGTTACGTTTACATTGTGTCTGTTATACGTAATTAATATTATTAATTATTTTTTAATATTAATTAATAAAAAAAATATTTTTATTTTTCGATAATTGTTACGATACCCTACAACCCCCTAAAATATTCTCAGTTATTTCAAATCCACCCTGTATACATATATATAATAATTATTTTATTTTTTTAAATTTGTATTATAGTTTGTCTCATGAATATATTATAATAATTATTGTATGATTACTGTAGATGTATGTTTGTCATATAATATTTTGTGTAAATATCGAGTTCGAATACATTAAAGCTCTTAATCACACACCCACTTGGACTAGGTCTGCTCATAATTTATATTAATATATTAAAAAGATTATCAAAATTATTTTGCCAATAATTATTTAGTTCTTTTTATATGTGATACTGTGTGGAAAAATCCATTCTACAGACGGTTTAATTACCCCATATTTTTAATGTTTATTTTCCATATTAAAGTGATCCCTTGTTTGACTTTTAGCGAACGGATATAATATTGGGCGTGGTGTTGATGAGTTAGCAAATCCTATTTGAGTCTCGGCGGGTGTATAAAGTTAATCAGGTCATTAGTTCTGTTTGCCATTGTGCTAATGGAGCAACAGCGACTCTTTCCCACGCGGATACTGCTAACATATGTAAAGCCGATGATGGATAACCCACCATCCCCATACAAACAGCCTTTAATATTTTTAAACTCAAGACATAATCACACCGATTTGTGAAGTTACTTTGACCCTAGCAACTATGATCGAATCATTCATTCATCATTGAAGGCACGTGGACAAGGCACGCGACCTGAAACTTCCATCGTCCACACCACTAAACACCGCCAATCTTAACTTATCATATATCATATTACATTAACACTTCACCTCATTTACTTTGCTCGTTTGTTGTTCTCATACACCACTAAACATTGCCACATCATGTGATATTAAAATAAAATTAAACCATCCATATACCAGTTCTTAACATGACCGAAGTCTCTCGATACGAGGATTTTTTTTTTGAATAATAATTCAAACTTAGTATAGGTCAATGAGCTTATATACATATAAGTGCCAATCATATTTTATAATACGGGAGACAGAGATGAATTTATCCCCAAAGGTTTAGTATGACTGCTTTTACCGCTCTTACTGTTTTTCTGTCACTACTCTTTGTTTAATTTGGTAAAGTGCGTCATTAAAAGTCGCTTGATATATGATCATTTCGGATGCTTTTATAAGAACAATCTTGTTACTGTTAAGTGTCTGATTTTAGGGACTACAATTTACATGTGGCCACAGCCCGAAGTATATGTATAATATGCGCATGTAATAGTGCCGGCCATGTTCCATTGTATCAAAACAATACGCATGGCACTTCTATAGATATAAGTTCATTGGTATGGGTACATTTTACCAACAATATTAATTGTGAAATCGAGTTTTATTAGATATATTGGTCGTATTAATTGAAAATAAATATTTTAGTTATGTGTATAAAAATGTAATGTTTGTATAGAGTAGATATATAAGACCAGGTGATATTTTTTTCATAAAGATCGTAGTGTTAATAAGTTGTATATATTAGTGTAATGGTTGAAAAGTATATAATTTATCCGAATTCCCATACAATGAGCGCCGTACGAACGACCACCGTTTACAGCTGTCCGGTAGAATTCTGGCCTGTATACTCGAGACGGCCTTGGGTATACCCATAATAAAATTTAACGATACTCGGCGAAAGATATCGGCCTGTTTCTTTAAACAGTGAGCCATTATTTCATGCTTGTGCAAATAATAGGTTTGTATTATAACTATTGCACAAAAATGAAGCCCCAAATAATGTAGTTAAGGTGGTAAGTATAAGTAACACCGAGATTATTTTCCATCTTGGATTCATTCTGCATCGGATTAAAAAATGTCCAGTGCGAATGAAAGATTTTATTCTGTAAATTTAGAAATTCTTTTGTCCGGTGTAAGCGCTTTAAAAATCAGAATGAGGGATCACGGTCGGTTAGATTCGATTTATTTAAGGCCACGCTCAGTTTTGGTGATGCCGCCCCTTCGAATCTGTTTAAAGTCAAGTTTAGTCACTTTATTCTCCGATTAGCAACCCCAAGCGCAGGCGTCGCGACGCTCGCTCCCCAACTTGTGCATTCTCCCCCAATATATTATTATACAAATGTATAAGTCCCCCTGAGAGAGCTCAAGTCAAATAGCCAACTCGCCGGGCAATATTTATTATTCATTTATTTTGATTTATGAGCAGAGGTGAGACGACACTTTGTCGTTTTTAATCCCACCACCGAAAAACAAACCTCCATTGAACTATGATTGTATTATAAACTAAAATAGTTATCATCTTTATAATACACTAATGAAATATGTTACTACTGATTATTGGAATCTTTAATAATATTTACCTAGTTTATTAATGTGTAGAGTAAATGTCACACTTGTTCTGTATGTCAGATATCTATACTCAGATTCGAAGGCCGAAATTGGTCACCATATCATATTTTGTTACGATTTTACAAATCATATCCATTTACCGCAAGTTAATTTGCTTCGGCCAATGTTTCACATTTATTCTACACATTCATGGATCAATTTTTTATTTTTTCTTCAGGATACTGTATATTTTTATATTTTATTGCTTGCAAAAATAAAACAAATAAATTAGCACATTTTTGTATGTTATTTTTATTTTCGTGAACATACATTAAAAGATTTTTATAATATAAAGGGCTCAGATGAAAAGCACTCGTCTCATTAAATTCAATACGAATCAAATGGAGTAAAAACAGAAAAACGTTGCTTTTCTTTATAACAATCAAAATAAGGGAAAATTAAGTAGGAGAATTCATAAAAAAAAATATGTTTGGCAGATTTTGATTCTGAGCCCCTCATATAGGTACACATTTATTTCATAATCAGCATTTACATTATGCATTTATAATTAGGCCATAAATTTGTGTTCTGAAAAAGAAATCTGACATTTCAAACAGTATAACGGGATTTGACATCTACATATTCCATTGATTTTAAAATACATACTGTACAGATCATTATTTTAAATTATTTATAAATACATAATTTAAAATGCTGTTGAAAATCCACCAAGACTTTTATTTTTAAATAAATAATCTCTATTTAACAAGAAAATTTAATTTATTATCAGTATGAAAATTACAAATTCTTGTTTTATTCATTTGATATACAATCAAAAACACAAAAAAAAATGTTGCATGAAGACTAATCTACCATATTTACATTTTTTTGTATTTGTCTATGAATACGGACCAAATATGAGATATCTTTATCATTAAAATGATTCTGTTCCATGTATTTTAATACTAAATTCATTGCATTCAAAGCATCGCAATCACTAATACAATCTGTATAAGATGAAGCCCCATTCAATATTAAGTCTGGTGATAGCTCAATAGTCGAGTCAACAGCTTGACCTTCAGAAATCACGTTGTTGATGTTGAATTCTTCGGAGGATGACTTAATTTCACTAACAATCTGGTGAACAACACCCCGTTGGAAATCCAGCATTCTTGATTTTAATGGTCGTATATTAGTGGTTTTAAAAGGGTCTAACAATATATTGTCAGATGATTCACAGACTCCGCGTATTCCATAACGATGTTTAAACCTAGTCAACCAACCGGATGATGCTTTGAATGGGCCTTCTAAATTGAAAGAACGGTGAAAATGCTCAGCTTTTTCACATAACATTGGGCCTGTTATATTTTCACCTGCAGCTCTTTTTTTATTAAACCAGTCGAGAAGAGCAGTATCTATAATTTCAAATTTTGACTTCTTCATTGATTTGCGACGCAACGGACCATCACTGTCTACTTTAGTGATATACTCGTATATACTAGCCCTCCTATTTTTGATATCTCTTATGGTATTGGTGGAAACACCAAATTCTTTACTTAAACTCGAAAATGTTTCACCACTGTCCAATCTTTTCAATACTTGTATTTTTGATTGAATTGTCAATACCACACGTTTCCTTTTTTCAGCCATGATAATTCCATATATGTACCAGCAGAAAATTTGTAGACCAGAAAATAATTTATTTTGTCCAAGAAACCTTTGGAATGTCAAAGTGCTCGGTAAGGCTGTCCAAATGCTGATTGAATTTTTCAACGCGTTCCTTATGTGTCATTGATGCCTTTTGTGATATTCGTTCCTTTTGCTGAAACATCAAAGTAACATTTTAATTTATATTAAGAATTAATCTATACTGATAAACATAAACTAGGAATATCAAATACAATATAGTACCATTTTCTCTTGCATCTTTTGAAATGCAATTTCGGCAGGAGTTTTGTGAATTTTTGGAGGATTACTGGCAGGAGTCGTCTGCGACTGTGTGCTTCCTGCCGATCCTGATGATGAACACTCTTTTTCGCGGTTTTTCTTGCTCTTTTTGTGCTTTTTCTTGGTGATGCCAGAATCAGTCTTAATATTTAGTCTGCTTCTGGCAACGCACTGGTATTCTTCATCAACTTGGCCCATAACACCCAATAAGTTTTCTCAGCTTAACACAATAATAAACGACACGCACAGTACTGTCACTTTTTATCAAGATGGCGTCGTTCTCTAATATTGGACATTCATACATATTGTACTGACTTTATACGATTTAATTATTAAAAAAACAGTGAATTTGATTAAATTTTATAATATTAATAGTTGAAAATATTTAAACCTATATATTTTATAATAATTACGAATACATAATGATAAAAAGATCTATAAATACATAGTTGTCAAACTAAATTATAACCTAGAGCAGTTATTTAAGGATTGGATAAATTATTCAATAGTAAAATGTGGGCTGGACGATTAGTAAAGTTAAATATACCAAACACCAGGAGCTTGAGCAGTGTAACTTGTAGTTTGACGAAAATGCATCGTTCATTATACTGTAGACATTATCCCACCATTCTTGTACAACCTGATGGCAGTTCGATCAATATTAGATATCATGAACCTAGGAAAATTATCAAGGTGAATATTACATGTTTTTCTAAAAGATTACCTTATTTATTCACTCCTATCTAATTAACTATTCTTACAGTTGCCCGTTGATTTGACCACACTTTCTGAAGATGAAAAGAAACAACGAATGGAAAATAGAAAACCCAAAGTTGTCCTCAAAAAAGTAGAAGAAATAGAAGACACTTTTAATTCTAAAAAATATCTCTCATACATGAAGAAAACTAAAAAATAAACTATTTTATTATTTCATAATTAGTTTCTTACTGTAAGTTGTTATTAATACAAATAAATGTTGATAGTGAAAAAAGATTCTTTGACTTTTAATTTAAAATAAGGCCTTTAACTACGTATCAGGATTGAAATAAATAATTCAGGTGGATAGTAATTTGAAATTTATTGAGAAAACATTGAGCTTTTATACAAACTTATATTTAAAATGTTTTCTAAAACTACAATTAATATGTATAAGTATAACTTAATTATTTTACAGGGAATGCCAATAAATTCAAGTTTTATTTTACTATCACACAAGATGCTAACGAAAAGTAAAAATTTTGTGCAACAAAAAAAGTCCAGAAAAGTTTTACTTAAAAACAGTATACAGAAAGGTGTTTGCAAAATGATATCAAGAGTTAATTAAATCAGTCAAAGCATATACACCTATAACTATAACATTGACAAATAATTTATAAATATTTTTCTCTTTTAAATATAGCAATTAAACAAAGAATATTTAAAAATCTAATTTGTTCGGCAGATAAAATCATACACTATTTAGAACCAAAGTTTCATAAATATAATATCTCTTACAAATGGTGGGATTGACATACATAATTTTTCCCATTTCTCAAATATATAAGTTTTGAAAAAAGTATGTATATAAAAAATGATTTTAAAGAAAAAAATATATATATTAAACAGTATGACAGATGTGAGATATTTATAAAATACTTATGTTTCTGCTCTGGTCTGCAGTTATTATTAAAAAAAAAACATACATTTATGCAAAGTAATTTCAGAAAACTGATTAATTTAATTACTAGATAAAAAATTCCAGTTCAATACAGTTATATTTATTACATTTTTTTAGGAGATTCTAATCATGTTTTCATTTCAATTTCATAATCCTAGTACTGTCTTGATATTTAAACCTATTTACGGATAATGTAGCATAGAGATATTATATAGAATATCAATTGAATAGTGATACTTCAAGTCTCATTTTGTAATCACAAAAACTATTTGACCTTTATGTGTTACAAGAAAAATAAAAAATAAATATATATATCAAGTACAACAAACAATGTTACATTTAACATGATTAACAATAATATTTATGTACTTGAGTTGAGATAAGCAAGTTTTGTTCACATAAAAAAATACACTGAAGGAAATAATACATCTTTAATTCTCTCCTTAAATATACTCGAATGTGTGATATCTAATTAATTTATATTTTGACTACATTGACAAAAAAACACTGGCACTGAAAATAAACATTTTGGAATATAAAATCTCCTATGAATGTAAAGCAAGATCATGAAAAATTACAAACTGTTCATGAAAAGCTTATATGTCATGAGTTTAATAATTTATTGATTAAATAATATAGAAGCTAGATATACTACATCAATTTTAATAAATTTTATTATTAACGGGATGCACGCGATTTACTGTGTGTGATCAACCATTGCAATGTGATATCAATGTTATCCTTTTCCTTGCAAGAAATAGAATAGCAACATATCTCCCTATCTTGTATAGCTGATAAGTTCCTGAAATCGATTTTTAAGAATAATTTGTAAAAATCTGTGATTATAAAAATAATTCTCTAATACTTACATCCTCTCTATCAATCCAGTTTCATCCAACGCCTGCGGAAGATCTCGCTTGTTTCCAAGAACTAAAACTGGAATGCCAGCCAACTGTTGTTTTTCCAACAGACTGTGCAATTCATTTCTAGATGCTTCTATTTTATCAGCATCAGCAGCATCTACCATATATCTAAAAATATAATGATGAAGCACTTACATAAAAAGTACTTTTTCTAAATAAATCTCTGTTTATATTAGTGATTATGAACTGCACAAAACACAATTACATACATTTATATGTATTAATATTAAATTTCACAAAAGAAAAATTGAAAATTAATGTATAATCAAAATATTCTATTTACATAAACTTTGTAATTTGACATTATTTATTTGCGATGACAACATTTACACAAAAGTTTAAAAGAAATAGTTTCAAGATAAATTAATATATCTTACACAATGGCATTCACTCCTCGGCAATATCTTTCCCACATTGATCGGAAACGGGGTTGACCGCCAATATCCCATACCTACCATGAAAAAAGTAATGATATATGCAAAGTATAATTTTGTATTATTATAGATAACAAAAGATAACAAGAGATGAAAAACACTTGAGAAAATAAAAATAATAATTCGTTGGAAAAAATAGGAAACGAAACGGCTCGTCTAACAGCTGTATCAGTAGAATTTTGCGCGCATAATATTTTAGTAAATATTTGCGTAAATTATAGATAAGGTCTGCGTTATGTTCACCTTGATGGTGACATTCCCTTTGGTAATCTTGCGCATGTTGAATCCGACGGTTGGGATCATGTCTTCGTTGAACTGGCCGCTCTGCAACAAAAGAAGTACGGACATTATAGCGGTTCAGAGTAGAGAGTCCATGAGTCACAGTGTCAGTGATAACTATAAGACACTAACCGCGATCACATTAACAAAGGTAGTCTTGCCGGAGTACTGCAGGCCGACCAGCGTCAGCTCCATCTCCTCTTTCCAGAACAGCGCCTTGAACCAGTCCAGGATCCGATTTATCAGCGCCAACATCTTGCTTCTCTGACAACTCACTCTGGCTGTCACTATTCAGAGTTGCCACACCTACTACAATCTTTCAATATATCCATGACTATTGCCATATATTATATTTATTTATGGTGGAAAAATCTATTTTACTTTTCATCTATATCCATAATCAATAAACAAATAATAGTCAGCAGTATTTTCTGTGATATTGTACAAAAAGAAAAAGTTCTCATCAAATAAATGAATATATTTAATCGATACCTTATCGGAGGTCCCGACTATATCTAGATTTTGATTTAATCCGTTCGCGATTCATATATTTCATATGGTTAATAAATAATAATTAATTTAATTCATTTATTAATAACTTAATAAATGAATTAAAAATAATTGATAGAAATTATACCCTTTTTCTATTGTCCAACCTTCAAGCTTTCGACTTTCTAGCTCCAGCCAGTGATTAAAACAAGTGAATAAATGTTAAAAATTTATTGAAAATGTCTACTATCACAAAATTCATTATAAAAACCACTAATTGAATAATGAAGAGATCAGTTGTTTGTGCAAAAATGTAAATAAAATAAACATTATATTTTGTTATTTCACTCAATGATGGAATGAACTGTATGAATATATCACTATGAAAAAATGATTACATTTAAATAACTAACTACACACGATACATATTTATAATTATGAATGTCATTTGATAAAACCTATATATTTAAATCACATTTAAATAGGATAAGAAATCATAAATTTTTCAATAAAATCAAAACTTTTGAAATAATAAAAAGTAAAATCACAGTTACGTCAATTTAAAATAATATTCTTCTATCTTTATGTTGACTAATTATTATAGTTTCTTTGCACCGCGGACACAGCAGCCCATACTTAGTTGAAATTCAGTATCACATTTTATTTGTTGCAAATGGTTTTTGATTGGCGAAATATTCGTACCGATCCACTCTTCAATAGTGTGTGCATAAAATATTGGATCCATGTGACATTTCATCAGAATTTCGAGTGCATTAACTTCGTTCAGTAAACTAAAAGAAGACATTTTATTTAATAAATTGTTTCATTTATCCAATCACTGCTTCACTTACTCATTGATAGCAGGTACTAAGCTCTGTATTTGCATAGGATTTGTATACCTATTTTGAACTTGCCATGGATTCAACCATGTCTGGACTCTATTTAAAAGAATTAAAGACGAAATGTTGCTAAATAGAAAAAATAATAGATATGTACACGTAATAATTTTTTTTTAACTTACTGGTCACCGTATGCTAAATTCCTATAACGGTCTCTTAAATTAGCAAATATGCTAACACCTCTTAAAATTTGAAATCCCGGAAATTCATTTTCATTATGTGGAAGAATACATGCAGCATCGTTGTCAAAATATATTTTTGAACTTCCTCCACCTCGCCACACTTTGATGCAATTCGATAAACTCGGTAAACTAACGGGAAGAAGTTCACAGAGAGTAGCATAATGATCATATCTAAAAGAGAATCAGAGCATAGTTTGTCATGTGGAAATTATTTAAATACTCAATATAAATGTGGTTTTTACCTTGACCAACCTGTGAGACAAATTCCCAAAAAATTCCCCATTTTACTACCATTCTGTTCGATTTCATTAAGCCAAGCTTCATGATTGCCAGTATGGTGTTGTATAACAGGCAATAGCTGTAATAAGTCAAAATTCAAATGTTAAAGGATTCTTTAACTTATAAAGGGTTGTAATACAGTGTTTGTTAATAAAAAAATTCTGCCCATTGATATTAATATAGAAATTTTTATTTACTTGACAGCTTCCAGTGGCACCTTTAAACGCTGATGCAGCCCAAATACGAGAGAAAACATTACTATATTTATCCCATAGCATAGGTCCTATTTGGAAGTGTTCTTTGGAAAAATAATGCCACACCATAGGTTCCACCAAGTGACCCATCTCATAATCTAATTAAAAAGAACAATTATTACGTTATAATGCATATTTAAAAATAACAGTAAAAAATGACTGACATCGCAAAACAACCGGATCAATATTTCTCAGCATATCGTCCCACATAATTATTTTAATATGGGGATGCATCTCTTTCAAATATCTTGCAACAGCACTAACATGCTCCAAAAATAATGATGGTTGTCCATATTTGTGCTCAACAGCTCTTCTTGAACAACTTTGACACAGACCCATGTGCCAAACCTTTAACATTTTGTAAAGATATGCTGAACTAAATTATTTCTTGACTAATAGATTAATATACTAATAGTATACTACCTCATCTGCTCCGATGTGTATAAATTGTAAATTCTCTGGCTTATGAAATGATATGACTTGTTTCAGCATTTCACGAATCAACGGCAATGCTTCAGGATGTGATGGACACATGGAACTGGGAAAATTCTCTACTTCTCTTAACCCACTCCATTTTGAGTGTTTCAAAACAAACTCCAAATGACCCAGACTTTGGATTAAAGGAATCTAAAATTTAAGAAAATAAATCAATCAACAATTTTATTAAATGCAAATAAAATTCAATTTAATTATACAATGACTAATCCACAGCTCGTTGCAATATCTAACAACTGACGAGCCTCTCCTAGGGTATACGGAGCACCCAAAGCTGATGCAGTTTCAGAAAAGCTTCCAATAGATTGTAGTTCTCTCACATATGGAAATGTATCTTCCCATTCTAACAAAATCCCAGTGATTCCCCAATCACGCAGCAATGGAAGAAACTGAAAATAATTTAATTTTTCTATAATGAATGAAAAATTCGAGGAATTGACAAAATTATTGAATTAATGAAACCAGATTCGTTTAAAAAGAAAATGTAAGCAAAATTCATTTTTTTTATAATAACTAAATATTTTCTTTATTCGATTTTCTTGCCTACTAAAATAGTCACGACAAGAGTTGTAGAGTAGAATGATGAATTTAAATGAAATTATAATTGTAACATATTGAAAATTAAAGTATGAATAAAAAAAGAAATCCATTTACCCTTTCGAAATACGCTATTTTGGGTGGAGCCCCTTTCAGATCGATGTGCACTAATCTGTGAAAACAACGACAATTTATCTGTAAATTAATTGAACACATATTTTTGAGTCATTGTTATTGTCTGTAGTAACCTGTGGGAGCCAAAACTGACACAGTCCATTGCTCCAGTTTTTCTATAATAACAATAACAAAAACCATCTGATATCTGACACAGATTGCCCCTCCTCCACATCCAACAACGATGTTGCCACAGTATTCGTTTGCATATTTTTCAATTTCACAAATCACTTCTTGAGAAAATTGTTTAAAACCTACTCCCATATCAATATTGATAACAAAGCAAACCACAACAAAATATTACCATAAATGGGTTATAATCTAACAACTAGCTACATCAGTAAACCTTGTTTTTCATTTAAAAATGTAGAATTATTGAAAATGAATATATATGATATGAAGTTTGCAATTATAAATGTGATCATAATAAATAAATATATAAATGAAAGTCCGTTTACCAAGTGTGTACGAGCAGCCAGTGACAGGTGGCGGTTGTGGCAGTTTGTTGTTGTCAGTTTGTGCGAGTTTGCAACACTTTGAAATAAGGAGTTGCACTTTAGGAGCACATCAGTGAGTTGTGAGCCCTGCTGAGGTTCAAGGTTCAGAGTTCAGGGTTCAGAGTTCAAGGTTCAGAGTTCAAGGTTCAAGGTTCAGCGGCCAGCATGAGTGAAGCAGACAACTCCGTCAGCGACCACGAGATCCATGATGTGCAGGACGTGAGTGGCACACAAGACCTCACAGACATCACAAACGGTTGGTTTCTTTCGTTCATTATAATTATCAAACACACGATGCCATTTATTGACAGAAACTCGACCAATATACGACTGTATTTGTAATACAGATTATCATTATTACTCTCTTCACGTGGTTGGCATATGTTCATTTTTCGATTGTTTAATACTTTCACCAGCGTAATAGCTCAGGGGATAAGAAGCGTGGCTACAAATACTGTGATCATGGGTTCAAATCCCGCTCAAGTCAAGATTTTTTTAAATTGATTTGATCGGTTATTACGACTGGGAGATCGGGAATAATATTAATAAAATCTCGATCGATCGTCTTGGTCCAGGTTTACTCTGATTTCCTGTATTATAAGGTAAATACTCAGACGATTATTTAGTCGGTGACTTGTGTAACTAGTAATAGTTAAGATCACCGACAGACAACACGTTGTTGTGTCTAAAAACCCTCTCAAAAAAGCTCCATCAGAAATGTAGGTTCTCTGGTATTCCAGACGACTGTTTTCTCTTAATAATAATAAACAAATAAATAAACTTTCGATTCGATTATCGATTTATTTAAATTTCAACCAACAGACTTCGCTGTCTTTTGCCCGTTTATTTTCTAATATTGAATGCATATGGTTAAAAATTATAATTAGCATTTATTTTAATGTTATCCATGCAATATAATTATTAGCAATATTTTTATTATTGTGAAAAAAACCTAAATTTTATTTCTAATGCCCAATTATAGAGAATAGACATTTTTTTGTTTTTAGACAAATCATTTCTTATTGACTTAACACCTCAACATGTGTTGGATTCACATGGTCACGACAGTTCTGGATTATCAGGCGGAAGGGAAGAATCATTATTTTCAAATTTCCAATCAAACTTCAAAAGTACTCCATCCAAAAGGAGTGATGTAAAAATTGATATATCAAATGATTCTGTGGACCTCATTAAAAATGAAAAAAATGAAACGTCTCCCGATGTATCCTCCGCTTCAAATATTACAGGTTTGTGTAAATTGCATTATAATGATTAGTTAACATATAAGACTGGCAATACACTCAAAGTTTAGACATATGTAATTAAAAACTTGTAAACTGGAATATAATCATATTTAAAAGCGTGAATTATTTTTTCATTAAAAGCATTATTTTTTCAATATTATTGTATATTGTATATTCTTCTTCTTAAATACACACATCATTTTAATACATGTCACTAATCTATCACTCTATGGCTTCTTTACAGTGTCCTAGCTACAGGGCATTTATTTTTCATGTACATATTTAATTAATATATAATATATATTATAATAACTAATAAACTATTGTTATAACTAAGATATTATGAATTCATTTAGTATCTAATTAAAATGCTATTGATAATAGTATGGAAATTATACAATAATCTTTACATTATATAAAATCAATGGTTAACTAGATTATGTTATGAACATTTCATTTAAAATTTAATTCTTATATATACCCACTTTTAATAAAATAAATTAACTTTGTAATCACACTATACTTTGACAGCGACACTCTATTGTGTAAATGATTCATTACTTTGAGACAAATAATATTCCTATAACAAAAAAATATAAAATGGGGCGTCGTCGTCGCCGTGCACAGAATAAAATTCTTGGTTTATATGCATAAATATTGATAGTTATGTGTTGATTGTAGTTACATTTTTTCAAATTTTAGTTGACCTCAATGATACAGGTGATCATAGTGATTTTGATAGTGAAGATAGTAGTGACTTAAGTCATGATAAGGGTAAGTTTCATTCTATTCAATACTTTATGTTTTTACTTATTGTTTTATTTTGGAATCATTCACTTATAGGTAAAAATGTTAATTCTTCTAATGATTTCGATGAGAATTTACCACCTACTGTTACCTTATTGACATCATCATCGGGATCAAAGGTTTACGTCGTTGGAACTGCTCACTTTAGTGAAGAGTCTCAAGCAGATGTATCACTTGTAAGGCAATATAAAAATTAATTACATATAAACAATCAATCCTTATTAATTTTATAATATAAATCCAATACGTTCCCCCTTTTGACTTTCATTCATTCTGTTTATAATGTTTGATTATACATATATATTTATATTGAAGGTTATAAGAGCAGTTCGGCCCCACATAGTTATGGTTGAATTATGTAATCAAAGGGTGCATATTATGCAATTAGATGAAGAAACTATATTACAGGAAGCTAAAAATATAGATTTACAAAAAATACGGTAAGTAAAAACAACCTTTTTATACCCATTTCATTTATTTCAAAAAAAAAATACGGACCGATTTTATTTTAGAATGACTATACGAGAGAATGGTGTTTTTAACGGACTTACTTATATTTTACTCCTCAACATGGCTGCACATATTACAAAAGAACTTGATATGGCTCCCGGTGGTGAATTTAGAAGAGCTTTTCAAGAGGTATACTTATCACAGCAGATTAAACTTATGGTTGATTTTTTACTGTAATAATTTTATTTTAGGCTAACAATATCCCACATTGCATAGTCCAATTAGGAGACAGGCCTATCAATGTTACAATGCAACGAGTTATATCCGCACTTTCTTGGTGGCAAACCTTAAAATTAGTTTGGCATGTACTTACATCAAAAGATCCAATAAGGTTTGAATCTTATACATAACATGTATTTATGTATATCATATTGTTTGTATTCATAATAATTTTCAGGAAAGAAGATGTCGAACGTTGCAAACAGAGGGATCTATTGAAAGAAATCCTAGCTGGCCTGTCGGGAGAATATCCTGCATTAGAAAAGGTCTTGGTTCAAGAACGTGATATTTATTTAACACATTCACTACAAGTTGCCGCAAATTGCCGTGGTAAATATTGGTTATCAAATGTAAATAAAATAATGGTTGTAAAATGGATTTAATTAAACTGTATTATTTTTAGTTTCCACACAGAAACCAATCGTAGTTGTGGGAGTTGTTGGTATTGGACACTTACAAGGAATCATCGACAACTGGGGGAAAGTACATCCACGACAAATTCCACCCATCATGAGGTATCTACTATCTTACAATATTTTTTTTATATTATCAAGTGTAATCATACATACATATTTTTCAGGATTCCTCCACCGAGCTTATCGAGTCGTATACTAAAAAAATCATTCAAATTAGTATTCATAGGTGTGATCGCATACACTGGATATAAACTGATTCCGAAAAAATGGCTACCATGATGTGTATCATAATAATGTGTGTAAAATATTTTAGTAAATGAAAAAAAAATATATGTGTACATTTGATTAATTTACAGGGTGAAATAAGTTTCCTAACACAATTATCTTATAACCTATTTACACTTGACTCTGTGAATGATTGAATTTTATGAAACATAACATTGAAGCACGGGAAAAAAAGATTTTTTTAAATGAGTATTACATATATTTTAATCAAAATAAAAGATAAGTCTATGTTTGAAATCCTTGTTTATTATTTCATTGTGCGTGTGTATTAAATATAATAAAAATTGAAGCACACTGTTCAGTCTTCGTTTGAAAATTTGTAGTGTTTAAGTACATGATTTACATCACTTATGCATTTACTGCACATCTAAATCCTAGATTTCCAGCAGAACTGTCTGCTGTGTTTTGTGATCTGGCAGCACATCTATATCGGTAACAATAAGATTCATGACATAAATATGAGCCTCCTTTTTTAACACGTTCTTCGTTCTGAAAATTAAAATTAGATTAATATGTGTTTGTTAGCGGACTATGGTAATATGCATGATGTACCTTTTTGTGCGTCCAAAAATCCTGAGTCCACTCCCAAACGTTCCCTGCCATATTGTGAAGTCCATAGTTGTTAGTAGGAAATTCGTCCACCGGACAAGTGCCCACATATCCGTCTTCTCCCAAATTATTATTAGGAAACTCTCCTTGCCATAAATTCGCCCTAAAGAAGATAACAATTAATTACCAATAAAGTTTAATTTATTTAAATTCTATTCATAATATTAAATTTACCAGTGCTTTCCTTTGGGCATCAGTTTGTCACCCCACGGGAACAATTTATTCTTACGGCCGCCTCTGCAAGCCACTTCCCATTCACTTTCTGTTGGCAGTCGACCACCATTTATTCTCCACTTACAGTATTCAATTGCATCGTTCCATGATACATGTATGACTGGATGTGACATACGATCTGAAATAAAATAAATTGGAAAATTGCTACACAAATTAGCATAATGTGCATACAAAATAAAGAAATTCCATAAATGAGTGTCATTTGTATATTAAATAATAATCACCAGCAATTGAAGAGTTTTGTCCTTCGGGATGGTTCCAATTTGTTTCAGGAACTTTATACCACCAAACTGCATGAGCTGCTCGAAAGTCTTCTAATTTCTTTTTCACTTCATCATTCAGAAAGGCACTGAAAACAAAGCTGTCTCCGAAATTTTCAGCTTCTGTTATGTAGCCGGTTTCGGATACAAATTCAGAAAAGTCTCTGTTGGAAACTTCATACTTGTCGATGAGATATGTTTTCAAAGTAACGTCTCTTCGCGGTCCTTCTCTATCGGCGACGATAATGGGTTCGTCGGTTCCCACGGTATATTTACCGCCAACAATTCGTACCATTCGATTTGATATGTAATCTGTATTGGATTCATAGTATTTTTTCTTGGCAATAGTAGGATCTGAGTTACATTTTTGTTCTAATGAATCTGACACGGTTCTGTCTTCGTTCTTAGATCTGTTAATAGAACATCCGCAAGACTCTTCTGTGTTTGTTAAAGCGATAAGATGTGATAGAATTAAAAATATTATAAAGACACTGGAAGGCAAAGTAGAAAAGGAATGAGTTAAAAATTTCATGATCAATCTAATGAACGTCACTCAGCCATAACAATGATATTATCAACTGACGTTTGACAGTTTATTCAATACCGATATACTTCATTGCATTATCGATATCTCTATTTATTTATGTTCAATAAACACACGATAACAAAATAAATAAGCGTCATGGGCAATCTACTTTAGTTTGTGTGTGATAAAAATCTGCAATATAAAGAACAAACTAAAGAAAAAAGTGAATCAAGTAGAAGTAATAATAGGGATTCTTTTTAATGTTTTCGATATAAAATAAGAAACTTTATGTATATTGGTATGTCTAGAGATATCTACATAAATGTAACATGTAGTATTTTAACCATAAACCCTTTTAAAAAAATAGTCTTGTATGTATTATGCCCATAACGGTCAAATGACATAAACAAAACAGTTTTACTGGCAACACGACTTGACAGGCCGCCTAACATAAATATCGATTTTTGCCGAGCGCCGGCCGACTGATCTTACTCCCTATTTTTATAAAATAAACACTAAATCAATTTAGTTTTAATAACGTAGACAATAAATCACAAGACTGTCGTTATGAATGGACACCAAAACAAAATAGACGCAGAGAAGAAAGACTTTCCAGCGCTACTTCTACAGAAACATGGAAGGAGAAGGTGTGGCAGCTCCGATAACGAGATCACTGGAATGAAGAGTTCTTCCTCTGAACCAGACGTCTGTCTAAGGAATATAAACTGTGTCCAGTGGAAGAATCATGGCGGTAGTAGTGGATCTGTCAACACCGCTGTAAGCTCAACCCCTAGTCAAAGTAGAAACAGGAATTCCAAGTCTGAAGACTGCCTATTGCAGTTAGATTTAACTAATGGTATAAGAGAATCCTCTTCGAAGACAACGTCGCCTTCGACACAATCAAAGGTATAATATGTATTTAGCTACTTACTTAAAATTATTATATTCTCGTTTTTATTTAATTTAGTTACGGTCGAACTGACTGTATCATTACCCATACCGAATATGCTTTATTTATATGTATACAATTAATAATTTAAATGTTAATTAAATCTGTAAGTAGCTTATGTTCATAACCAATAATTAATTACCTAAGGGTCCATATTTTAAAATGATATATATTTTCAGTGGAATTAGAATAGAGAAAAATAGTATTTATATTATAATGTATTAAATTGATCCCTGAAAAATGAAATTTCTCGTTATATTAACTGCCTAGAGCAGGACCTGAACTTGCATCTCCGATTTTTCACCTAAAACGTTCTGATCAGATTTTCTTCACTGCTACTATTTTTGGTACTGTAAGTTTCGGGTTTGTGTATGAAAAATGCATTTTTAACTATTATCGTATGTATTTAAAGGAATTTCCACTCTTTTCATTTAAATTTAATATCAAAACATATGAAATATTTAATTTGATTTTGTATGAAATAGAAGTGATAAAAATAGCTCACATTTTTTCGTAGTCATTAAATATTTTACACACCCAACAAAATAGTATCGACCGTGTACTACTAGCCAAGATTTATTGTATCGTATCTAATATCGGCATCTTTCATGGCCTTGGTGCAAAGCCTTCGTTTAAGGTCCTTTCCATGGACGTGACATTGTACTGTGACCCCGTGAACTACCTTCGAAGGACTCACCTTGACCCGAACGAGGTTAACGTACAGTATTTTCAGTCAAATAAAATCAATCGTACCGTACTACCCCAAAATGTATAAGCAAAAATTCTAGTCTCAATTTTTACTCAATTAAAAATATATGTAAATATTTTATACTGACGTACCCATATGTTGCATTATTTTAATCATCCATGTCTATAACAAGCATGCAAAATAACGGATATAACGATTGGAGAAAATATGTAACTTTTTTTACTAATAGTGCAATATGTATTTAAGTTTTAGTTAGTTTTGTACGTTTTCATATACATAAATCAATTTATAGCATTTATTGAGAGAGTCACACTATGGAATTTATTTTAGATTAAATTAAAATGATAAAAAACATTTATGGTTGTTAAAAAAAACCACTTTACAACACAATTAAAATCATAGCTCAAAATATAACCGTCCTATTAAAAAACTAAGCAGAATATAAAAAAATATTAACAAATTTAAATTTAAAAAACCCTAGCAATTAAATGACACCTGTTTTATCAGGTTTTGCATCATCTCAAAATAGCCTATTGCAAATTTTGTTTGGATAATAATACTACCCCATAGATATAAACATAATATATCGCATGAGTGACTAAATGCGTGGTTAGTTCAAGTGGATCAAGTGGCCAAAAACATCAGTTACCTGGCAAACATTATACTGTAAACATCTCTCTTCATATCTTCAGTTATATTTCACAGTAAAATGGGTAAATGCATTGTTACTACATGTCATATGGACTCAAACATACACTCAAATACATCTAGGCTCAGTTTTTACCAAGGACTACTTCTGTAAGATGTTTAAAATATTATTGAGTTTTAATAATTATAAATATTGTCACAACCACTCTCAGTGATGACTAGAAATGTGTCGAGTGAGGGAGACACACTTATGCCTTTATCGAATAGGAGAGAAGAGTGCAACTATACTAGGGCTTACACGAAATCGACCCGAATTATTTATATGCAATGCGATATCTAATGTCTATATTTATGATTTTTACCAATTTTATTACCAATGATATGTTCGTAAAATTCTATTACATAATTATTTGAATCACTTTTAAGTGACTTAGTTGTGTATCAAAAAATAAGTTATGTACCTATATTGAATTAAACAAATATCCATTATAAATGATGTCTCAGTGATCGAGATAAGTATTGTCACAACCACTCTCGGGGCTCACTAGAAATGTGTTGAGTGAGGGAGATACAGTCATGCCTTTATTGAATAGGAGAGAAGAGTGCAACAATACGGGTTTACACGACTTATTTATATGCAATGCGATATCTAATCTTTATATCTATGGTTAATACCCACATTTTTACCAATAAAACTTGTTGATCGTCTGAATCGTAGATTGGTGGATAATACAGGGTGTATGTGGGTATATAAAAATATTAGTTGTCTTTGTTACCGATATCAGTCTGGAGAAGCTTTCAGGCCAGGGTGGAAGGACACTCCGACCTTGGTGTCTGATGGTCGATAAATGGATGCCCTTGTTGGTGGTCGCATCTGGTATGACCTTCAGCTTGTCTCCACGCCCCCAGGCCAAGGTACTATCATCTGATGCTGCGCCCCCGTATTACGCGCATGCGCCTGCATCCGCTGCGTAGATTATATATACAAGGACATGCATTTCACTAAACAAAGCAACCCCTTCATGTCGCCCCCGCACACTACACACTACAAACAGCTTAGCCACCCTTAAATATTTGCATCCGAACGGACACATTATTTCAAATAACCACTATTTAACATCGCATTTAACTACCACTTTTAAACTATATTTATTTAATGTATTCGATAGCAAAATCTTTCGTTCGGCGGAACAACTCTCACTTCAGTACGGTCATACGATCAGTTTGGCTCGGACCGTCTCGACGGGTGGTCGCGTACCGTCAAATATACCCATAACATAAATATAAATAAACTGTGTTCAAAAGTGAGTTTTGTCGTTGCTGCATTGCTTTTATTCAAACACCGTCCGTGTTTGAATCGTTAGTAACGGTCGAGATTGCACCTATTTTTTTAAAGTGGGGAGCAGGTATAACGAATTATTTTGGATTGGGATCCCAACAGCATCTTCTATTCTGGTCAGTGTGAGCATATTTCTAATTTATAATATATATAACCTGTGCTGTTTACGTTTTTATATAGGTTTAAAATTAGACGCAGATGGGGAATTGAGAAGCGCGAATATAACTCACCTTTGCTATTTATTCATAGAATAATAAACCTGCGTCTAGTCGATTAATGATTGTAGTAATTGGTATAATGTAATGTCACATTCAATATGAGGACGTTGCTGTATAATGCAATGCGTTCTTGGATTAATTATATGAAATTAACACACTATTATAGATGTATATTTTTTTTTCTTCAATTATCTATAAAACATTTTACCGTTTCCCTTATTTAGTATTCGCAGTACGTGACAATATGTGAAATCAAACATCTTGACATATACGAATTTTTCCATACAATAATATGATATTTTCGTTTAAAAATTAATCAATCATCGGTATATATATATAATATGACGTAAATGATACAAATATCCAATTGCATCGTGTAATTAATATTCCATAATTTATTATTACCTTATTCACATTAGTGGTTAAATTGATAAGACATGTAGATACATTTTTTATGGAATTAGTTAATTCATATTTGAGTGCGTATAGGTTCTAAAGTACTATTTGATAAAAATATTTTATCATGCCACATCCCGTCTGTATTATTTATACTTAAAAAAATAAACTTTTACACTGTAACATCACCATAGTAATGTACACATACACGTTTCAGAGTATTCTATATTTGTACTGTACCTTATATATCAAAATAATTCTTTTGATGTTTAAAATAAACAGGTTTATAAGAGGAGACCAGGTATAAAATATATATATATATATATATATATATATATATATATATATATATATATATATATATATATATATATATATATATATATATATATACTATATATATATTCATGTATTTTCAATGAGTTTATTTTGAAACTGTTTTGAATTCACAGCTATTATATATATATATATATATATATATATATATATATATATATATATATATATATATATATATATATATATATATATATATATATATATATATATATATATATATATATATATATATATAACTCTCTCTATACTATATGTAAATGTAATTATAAAAATAAACCCGGACACTGTAGGAAAATATTGAAAACATAAAACTTGAATATTTAACCAGATTCAGAGCATTATTAATATGAAACTATCTTATTTACTGAGTCTTTGATAAATTACAAAAAAACTTATTTTGGCATTATTAAGTTGGATTAGATATATATTTATTTATTTTATTTATTTTGAATTGAAATACATTGTTTATTAGAAATAATACACCCAGCTTAGGTGAATCAATACAAAACAATTGGTCAAATGTATACGGAGATTCATATCTGATATTAGTTTACTTTCGATTTGTATTCAGTAGTTATCTTTCATTGAAAAAATAATGTGATATTATTAACATATACATATAAAGTCTTTGTTTTGAAAAGTAATATTATAATGAGGATTTCACAGGTAGCTTGAAGGGAATTAGTGAGGATAATATCCTCAAAGGTGACCCGAAAAAAGAGGTTATTCCAAATACGGAGTCGGACAGGTGTTTCTGTGGGCCTTTTGTATTTTACTTGTGTTTCAATCGAATACTTTCATCGGATGTTCTCTTCAATCGAATACTTTCATCGGATTTACAGGGTCATCCTATTATACCTTTGTTATTAAATCTAACCAGGAATCGAATGTAGAGTGTATCTAATTCTAAAAGCGCCTACATTATTTATATCGAATCGTTTTACTTTCAGTGTTGATCTGAGGCCGTCGTCTTCTTGTTCGTCTTTCACTTTCAAGTAGCATTTCACCACTGGTTGCAGCAGATCGGTGAACCCTGGATTGCAGAACCGGTTCCTATAAACACTATACAAACTGACCCCCCTTGTCTTCATCATCGTGTCCATCATCACAACTCTTCGGTGTTGTATTGAGGGAAACGGATATTAATCTGAATTGGGGTCGCCGCCGGTCGTTGATTGGAACTGCTCTCGTTGTTGATGGCGGAAAATTGATATCTGATGAGGAGAAAGAATTGCCGAAATTGATTAAAAAACTGTCAGACCTCATCCGTGACAATTTGGCGACTAATATGAATACGAAATCATTTAACCATCATCAAACGTAACACTAATATTGTCTATTGATTGTATACGCATACGCCGCAAATATGATAATAATTGTAAATTTATTTTTTATTCAATAACTATATAAAATTTAAAAAAACTCAATTATATATATATATATATATATATATGTATATGTATTCATACATAGATTTTAAATAAAATCAAATCAGCGATTAGCTAACAAATCTTGCGGTTATGTTAAAAAGGGCATTCAACCGTTACAATCTATGTATGAATCAATTAGTAGAATCGTGGTAAAAATTAATGTCGTCTAATAAAAATTATGCTGTATGTGTTTATTTCATTGATCACTACTACAGCCACCTTGGTTTTTGAACAAAATTTGTTCAAAAACCAATAATATTATCTATTTAATAGATAATATTATATATTATTAATAAATATCGATTGACGATTTACTCATTTTCGTATATTTGGTACATATTTAAGACGAACTGTAATGGTTCTTTACAATAGTTAATACCATATTAGAACATCTATTTTCCAGATGATTAAGAAAAACGCTATAAATCATTCGTACAAGTCTCTTCTCTATAAAAAATAAATAGACTAGCTCTCTATACATAGAGTATCAGTAGACAATTCCGATATTATCCCCAATTAATAAAAAAAAGTAATATTGTGTGAATACATATTTCAATTTATATACTGATAATGTGTTTTTCTTGCGTTATTGCAAAGTGGCATTGAACTTATAAGGTATAAAAAATTGATACCTTTAGCCTTTTAAGGTCTTAGTGTGATGACGCGGTACTCGCCATTTAAAGTTGTTCTCATTAACCATAATGTATGTATAATAATGTGCGTGCACTCTCTCTCTCTCTCTCTTTAAGTCTTTACAACACACGTGTCATGCACGTGTAAATATTTCAAATAGGATGACAATTGTGGGTTCAATGTGGGACGCATATTTCATTATTTGAAATATTGCCAAACTGTGTTTGTAAACAGACTTCTCAAATATCAATATTGGGTCGATGTGAATGATTTTATTGAGTCAGTTCTCACGCGCCTTTGAAAATATATTGTTAAACTGCTAATTAGCAGTTTTGACTGTTATTAAAATAAGGTTATATTTATTTTTTTTGGCGATAAGATAATCACCTTTATCTTAAATGAGACTGGTTCAAAATAAAAACGTGGCATTGCTATGAATGTATCTTAAGATTCCGTGTTATCGAAACTAGATATCGAAGAAACGAATCAATATTACCAAATATGGCTATATTTAGATAGGATTGTGAGATAAAACATATTATTAATATAAAATGTACTCATATTAATTTGGCTCAACCCAATCTTGATTTTTTTAAAGATTCATAGGTTGAACTGGATTTCATTAGGTTAGATCTCCCTATATCTTTATCTCCCATTTTTTCAATAATTACCTTACACGTGCTTATATACATTCTAGGTCAAATTATACATGAAAAGGTCTCTTAGTTAGTATTGGATATTGATTTGTATTGTTTCGCTGACGTCAATCTGCTTTATTGTGCGTGAACTTGCCTATGACGGCCGTTGGTATTTACAAAATATCCATTTTCACACCGGCAACACCTTCAGACAAACAATAGAAACACGTAGTATCGGATTGCTATTAACCTGAAATTCACTTATATATTTATAGAACACGAGAATGTCGTGTTTCTCACGCGTTAATAATATAAACTTGTCCTAAAGGTGACATGTATTCAATAACAATAAGTTATTTTTAAATATTATTTATTATAACAAAAAATTTCGAAGATGCCATGTCAGGTTATAATATCGTTTCATATATTTATAGTTTTGATGGCTTAAATTCGAGTGGGTAAATGACGCAGGGTTTATTTTTACCATATTATAAATTTATTAGATTCGCGCGTTAAACAGATTCAATGCCATACATTTTGTTTATAATAATTATATTATTTGTACATTGAATTTTGTAGTGCTTCTCTATTTTCTAAGATTTAACTTTATTATTTAAATCTCGTTAGAAGCCAGCGCACACTAAAATCAGCGGCATGAACATTATGAAATGATTTTCTAAACGTTGTTATGAATAAAGTTTTCTTCTGCAATTATTAGACTCGTTTGGCTTGAATAGCGATACGCATTTTAATTAAATCGTAATTCTTATGTGTATGTATGTGTATTTTTACATAATAATTTTGCCGTCGTTGTGTGGTCAAGCCGGTATTTTCACTGCTCGTTATCGATTTTACAAACTCGTCGATTTCGTTTTCGTTCCATATACGAGTACGTCCACGTGTTTTTTTTATATCGTATTCTTAACGGAGCGTTACGTTTTTTTAGTTACGTAAATGAAAATTAAACCACGGCGGCTAATTCGGCAGGTTTTGAAGCTATTATCACTGGTTGCGTAACTATTTTGAGTGCCTTTTCAACTATTTTATGATCAACCGACTGTGATAAGGATCTCATCTTCCGGTTTATATAAATATCTAACAATCTGTACAGAGGTCGTGTTTAATTGAACATCCTCAAACTTTCATATCCGATCGTTTATCGCACTGATTGTAAACAAAAATTTAATTTATAAATTGCATTAAAAAAAACCCCAATGAATGAATTAATTAATATTAGTAAAATAAAAGTGAACTCAGTAGGTATATGATATTATTAGTTGTTTTGAGAATATTGAATGTTTGTTAAGTTAATTTATTTAATTTAAATTTACCTGCAAGAAGACATTATCCAATCATAATAAGAGTGTGCAAAATTTACCCAACTCCCAAACTACATAAAATATTATTTTAGATATCATTAAAAACCTCCGTAATAAACCTACATTCTATTCTCATTTGTCTTCGTATTTTTTTTTTTTTGATTTCGGGCAATTCTAATAGAAATTATATATAAAAATTATGTTTGGAATTATTTTTTTGTGATTTTTTTATTATTAATATTTATTAACGCTATTTAAATAGTCAAAAATATTATAAAATTTTTATTACGACGTGCTTACGTTAATTTCGAAAACACCTGGACCACGGAATTGACTTCTCCCCAATACATTTTTTAAATGTGAATATTTTATTAATACATCGCAATTATTTATTAGGTAACCTTCTTAATGGCTTATTTTTTTAAATAAATCGTTAACAAACATATCAATATCCGGTTCATTTAATTTTATTATTTATAATATTTTCTCATGGATTAAAAAAATATTTACTTTATACAGAAAATGTCAATAATATTTACAAAATATGTTATGGCCGTGAAACGAAAGTTTTCTTCCGAAAAAAAGCTTTATATATTTAATGAATAACATTTCATGTCAGATTAAAATTCGAATCTTGCGTGCTCTAATATATTGCATTTTTTTTAATAATATAAAAATATTATCTATAGAAAGTTTCTATGATCGCGCCAAAAGCAAAACCGGTGCTTATATATTCCATCCGTTTGATATCAATGAGGTGTTTGTTTATTTTATTATGCGCGCATAAGTTCATACATTTAAGAACTTGTTTCTCCTAGTTAATATTTTATCTCAATAGATTTATAATTTATTACTTTGTTTGCAGGTAAGTCGACAATACTTCGGTTTTCACCATCACGTACGTATTATCAACACAATATTTGTTGTAAATATAATATTATGTAATACATCTAAGCCAGATGATCAATATGACAAGAAGAGTATTGCACAAGTCTTTGGAATCACTCAACTATTGCATCCATAAAAAATATAATTGTTATAAACAATTATTTCTTCGCTATGGTTTATGGCTGAAATTGAAAATATAGGAAACGAAGCTCTTTTCCTGTACATTTTTAATTAACTTTTCTACACCTCGATTCACTTTTTCTCAGACGGTACGTCGATTTAGTAAAAAAATATAATGAATAATAAAATGCGATGCAATCTTAGAACAAGGCGCTGTTTCTTCACCTTGTGGACAGTGAAACGGTTTATGTGAAAATAATTTGGGAAACGGTTTATTCTTGCCAAAAGTGAAAACGGCTTATGGAAACATCAACTAAAGTATCTTAAATGTTTGAAGAGAATATTCATAATAACTATAGATTTTCGTTACTACACGTATTTATTTATAGTATTGGTACGTGTATATTTTTTAAAAATAAAAATAGGCTAATATTATGTGTTTAAATTTCTCTAGGCGCGTTGACTGATAAGATTTATTTAATATCTTTTTACACTATCTAGAACCACCGTTGAGTTCTCCAATGATAAATCTATGTACATATGTATATATTACGAGGGTAATAAAATAAAACGGTTTGTTTGTTATGGACGTCAACAGCTTTTATAAATATATCATTCATTATTGATTTAGTATGATGAAAGTTGTCAAAACGCTCGAGGCCTTAACTATGTGGTAATTTTAATCCTGATACACTGTTTAGAGGGGAAAATCTACATAAATTAAGAATTTTTTTATGATATATATGCATATAAATATGCTGAATTTTCTGCCGCTAATAACTTTTATTTTAAATAAAAATCTAACGGTGATAATACATTATTTTAAACCGTGTTATAAAAATGATAATTAATGCTAGTTACTTCATATTACAACAGTCTATTAATAAAGAATTATGACATATAGTATATATTATTTTACACAACATTGTATTTGTTTTAACGTTTTTTTAAAATAGCATACATAAAATACATACTTTGATCTCATAATTTTATTTGGATAATATAATTGTAATGTAAATATAAAAAACATATTTTTTCTCATAACCGTTATTTCGTATTTTTGGTAAATATAATTTGATCGATATAATTAATCCACGATATTTCTGAAATTTGAAGTCTCACGCTGACGTGTGAATTGTAACGTTTATTGCGTTATTATTAAATTGAATTCTTGCGATAATGTTTATTTGCTATCGCCAATAACTGGAACCAGAATATGTTATTCAAATTCCTGGTTATTTATTTCATCTTTCCAACTGACGTGTTAATGACACCACGTAGAAGCCTTATAGAGTGGAAATTTCTCTCACAATTTAATGAATCAAAGTTTATTTATCAAGCAGAAAACCAATCTGATGTTAATTACCTATAATGAATTTCGAATGACATTTCACTTTTGAATTTCGTTTCCAAATTTGATACCGATCCACATATTTTTCTAATACGGTGTTCGAATTTTACTTTTGATTTTGCTTACACTCAATTTATTAATAGTCGACTGTGCAACGGTGATGTCGAAATTAAAAGGCAATTTTCTTCCCAAATTGAATGAAGTCTTGCGAGAAAAAACCATTCTAGTTGTTCGCACATTAATAAAATATTCACATCCATTCATCGTATTCGATTGTCTTACAATTGAGAAAGATTAACACGATTTGTGTACTTCTGCAATGGTTGTAAACACAGGTTGTGTATAATCAGATATGGGAAGAGGAAATTTTCCCTCAGAAGAGCAAAAAAGATCTTCAACCTTCGCAAATGGAATTAAAATAAATAATAAATTAATTATGTTTTGTAAGCTTCTATACCCACATTATTTGCCAATCGATTACTTAATTTTCTATTATATTAATTACTGACTACATACCATAAAACGCGAAATGAAAGTGCTCTGACCCACAGTATAACTTTCATCTTATTCACAATGTAATCCATGTAATAATATACCCCGGATCTATAAAATTAATCACATAATATTAAAACCATTAAACAATTAACTATTGCCTCATGTCATGTGAAGTATAACTTGTTGTTTGAAGAACTTCATTCAAAGCTCATTAAGCAGGAAGATACATCAAATTTTACATGAAAATAAAAACTATTCTATTTCTTCATTGGGATAATGACTTACCACATGGTATTATTATTATTTAATGAAATTATTCTCGAGTTTACAATAGCTTAACAATTTGTTATTTTACACAGTGTACAAAATATTTTAAAATCAACATAGTGGAAAGACGTGTTTTTGAATTTCGGTACGCTCTGTATATTCGGTTCCATGATGAATTGTGAAGGAAAAATGTGTAACATTAATTAATATATTACAATTATTTCGTACCGCATGAATTTAATTTGTGGTGTGTTGAATTTAGAAATAAATCTTTCATGTCCCGTTTCGTCGTTCAGTCATCGTCTATTTTGTTGTATTTATTCTGAGGAAAGTATGAAAATTGTCTTTATAGAAATTTTTAAACACACATGTGTTATTCTCATTTTTCTCAAACAACATGTTAAAGATAAACGGAAGTGACGTGATGAAAAAAATAGCGTTGGGAAATGTGAAGTCATCAGTGACTACGTAAGAATGGATAATCACCTTCTTTTAATACACTTTTACATCTGACTTTCATCTCGTCGATTAGATTTTTCTGATGAATTGCTCACTGTTTGCACGATACTCATTTTGTCGTTCAACTACCTGATTTCGTTTTAATAATATCCCAAAATACAACAATTGTATACATAAACAGCACGAATTTGTATCCAACGACCCATTGTAAATCTCAGCCTCCGACCGTTACATTATAAATGCTTTACTTTTTAATGACTTTGACATTTAATACAACGAATTTTAAATTGAAATGCTCCAGAAGAAATGCTTTTATTTATGAAAGTCGTTGCTAAACTGCATCGTTTTCTTTTCGTTCGTGGAACGTATTCATTTTAACACTATTATTACGGTATTAAAAGTGGTTCGACGAATAATACTGCGTTTTACTTTCCTTTTCACTTTTCATTTTAAAATATTGTGCAATTGGATTAAAAGCTATACATATATGTAATAACAAATCACTTATTTTTACCACATATATGTTATTATGTTTTTTTTAATCTATTAGCAACCTCGTCATCTTATTTATTTCCAACAACGAGATATTCAATATTTCATAATGCTTTTTTGTGAATAATAATTAATATACCCAAAAATTACATTATTTAATTTTGAGAACGTGACTTTGATTTCTCCTAACTAATGTCGTGACAAGATTAAATAATAATAATGAGTAGATTTAATTTATCAGTTAACTCGGGGTGTGTTGACTGGAATATGAACGAGTTTATAGCAAAAAACTGAACCCATTCGGCGATTCGTCGCTAATCGTATTACTTTATACCTAAAATAAAAATTGGGACTATTACTCTGATCTTTGCTTACGATAAAACTATTATCGAAGTATTTTGAAAGCTTGCATTGTTCGAATTATTAAAATTGTTGGAAACTGTTGTTGTTAGTTTCCTGTAATTAATCTGGACACGGGATGTTCGTTATTAGCGACAATATACACGTACAAGTTAGAATCACTCTCTTTTACATTCGCCAAATAACAACACACAATCGGAGAAACTCATCACAGCATTTTACTGTGGTTGTTTTTCTTAGCGTGAAATCATCTATGAAACGGCTTCAGATCAAGCAAAACTACCTTGTTAATGAATTTATGTAAATATTATTTTATTTGCAGTCAAATGATTTGGTCCTATTTACTTTGAGAACTGAGAAATATATCACAGTTACTAATTACAGTTAAAAAGTAATTTTTTTGAAACAACGAAGTGTGGGAACATTCTATTTATTATATCGCCCAGTTATACGAAAGAGACATTTAACTAATGATATATTAAATTTTACTGTTAAGGTACCGGACGTTACTATAAAAAACATGAGTGTATACATATTCATTTATTTTTTTATAAAAAAGTTTATTTACATTTGTAATAAATTACCCAATCATCACAATTCCAAAAGTATACACAAAATATATAAAAACAAAAAAATATAAAATTACCATATTTTGAGATGGATATACTTATATATTCGGGGTCGTAATTTTACTGTTTTAATCATAGTGGGTTCATTTGAACTCGTGAAGTATGTTCAATGAACTACTTTATATATTTTTTCATCACATTTTTCAAATAAATAGTCTTTAGTCAACGTACTTATAAATACAGGCATTTGTTTGACAAACATGTTCCGAAATCTGAAGTGTGAGGTTGCAGTTCCTCTAGCAATCTGAGTGAGAAGAGACATTAAACTGATAGTTGGCAATGGCCATTCTTCTATAGATTTGCACAATTCCCTGATAAATATGGATCCCTGTGTAGTGTTTCTTATTGAAACTCCACCTTCGCAATTGCTATAGGATATTAACGTCTCTGGTTCTAGATGATCGCTTTTAAAAGATTGATTTACTTGTCCGTCATTATCACGGAATTCTCTTCCACCCTAAAATTAATAGATGCAAGTTTTATTTATTAATTTTTTAATGTTTTATAAATGTATTTTCATTTACCTGCATCAAAAAAACCTTAAGCATCTTGCTAAATCTTGGATTGTTTCTAAATATGCTGATGATTTCATCAGTTGTGACCGGTTCTGTAGTCGTGAAGTATCCACCGTTTTCTCCCATAGTACTCAAAGCAACAATGAGACAATCCGTTTCATCCGCTAAGGAAACTGAATTTCAAGTTAATCATTATTAAATACATGTTAAACTACTGTATAAAAAATCTTACTTGTACGCAATGTCGCTAAAAGCTCCTCTCTCGCCAAGTCTACGTATGTGTGTATTTTGAAGTTCAACTTTTCAAATGTCTTCCTCAGTGAAATTTCATCTATATGTGCGCCGTGCCGCTTGTTTAGACCTAAAAATATCGTGAAGATTATTTATTCTATACAAAAAAAATTCTGGTCTTTAATTTACCATATCTCGCTGTTTGGCAACTCTCGTAATTGAAAATAATCAGCGTGCCTCTTTTCACAACTTCGACAAATTCCTTATTTTGGCTGAACTCTTCATCCACGTCGTACTCAATGATGTTGTTGTCAAGTTTTGGATTCAAGGAAATTTTCTTAGTCAGCGTGCTTATTGTTGAAGTGTTATGAGTGCTTTCTTTGGAAATTTTCCAAATAATGTCCATCAGATGGGTTTTGTGTTTGATTTTTCTCAATTCGTATCCAAATCTATGTATGAATTGTGTACTTTTCGTACTACATATTAATATGTCGGCTTCAGGAGGAGCATCTTTTTCATCGTATATATCAGACAGATTATCTATTGATCTAATAGATTCTTTCGATATGTCACTGCTTACTGTCTATAAATAATAGTTTACTAATAATAGGACTATTTTTAAATTAATCTAATTGTTTTCACCTGGAAGAAAAATAATTTGGGTTTTCCTATGAGCTCATAGCAGTTCTTTCCCATAAAATATTGAATGATTTCATCGTGATCATTTTTACTCCAACAATTCAAAGCATGCATTATTATTACAATCAAGGATGCATATTGTTCATATTTAACATCTGATCCTAAAACGATAAAATTTTCAAATACCAGCGTATTTATATAAAATCTTAAATATTAAAATACCTTCGAGGAGTGTCGCTTTTATACTATCTTTATCAATATTATTATAAGAAACACATCTGTAATTAAACATTTTCAAAGTTTTTATCAAGTCCTCTCCTGAAAGCACATTGTTATTGTTTTGAATTATAACAACAATCTTGTGGATATATACTGATATATGTACATACCTACTGATATGTTATCTCAGATATTTTTTTATTAAAACAACTTACCTTCATTACATTTTTGAAATATGTATGCAAATCCTGAATATTTGACACTTTGATTTGCCCGTATGAAAAATGTATTTTTATTGATTGATTTCCCCATTTCTGAGAGGATATTAAAAATGGTTGTTAGCAACACCCAACCAATACAAAACTGCCTTACAATATTGTCGCTGTGTTATCTTACAGATTATGTCTAACACTCGTGTTCCTCAAACTGTGGATAGTATAATTAATAAAATTTATAATTTTTTTTTGATTGATCGTCAAAATATTCATATCTTTAACATATTCAAATCAAAGCTATCCAATATTTGAATAATTTATAACGCGCTTTTGTGGGTTAGTATTATAATTTCACAATATAAATCATGATAGTTGTGACTAGTCTAGCGTGGGTTTATGCCACAAAATTGATTTAATATATTATTAAGCTATGTAATTTTTTTTATTTTTTATTTGTATGTGCGATTTTCTTTGATATTAACCGATGAAACGATAACACATTGATAATTGAGCATTTATCTGTGCCCTCTATACATACAATAATATCAAGATATCGATTTTTATGTTAAATTAGAATAACGGATTTGAAGTGGATCATGTTATGGGAAGTGATGATGTTACTTAATAAAAAAAATTATAATGATGACTAAAATTCTTAACATTAGGTGAATCATTTACACTAGTCAGAAACGGTCAATTGACTTATACATTTTAGATAAGAAATTATCTACTGTAACATAATGTAAATATTTAAGCTATGTTCGTTTTTATATCTACTTATTTGTCCAACTCGGGATGCATTGGTTTTATTTCATTACTAACTTATTTTTATTGTACTAACATTCCGATCGAGGAAACTTTGCACTCTTTTTTTTAAGTGTCGCCATCATGTAAATGTCGTCGCCTGGAATAGCTCTTGGTTGACTTAGCTCGTCATATAGGACATGAAAAAAAGCTTATGGTTTTCTGTACAAATGTTTCTTCTCGCCATCGTGTTTTATCCCTACATGTGAAACATTTTGAATGAAGGAAACGTGCCAACGAATAAATCTCGAAGAGGAGAGAACTCGACATACTAGTGTATGAATGTATTCTCTTGAAATGTAGGTCTACAAGGTGCTGGTAGTAAGAGGTATATAAGTTATGTTTTTTTATAAAAAAATATAATAAAAAAATCGTGAGAATACAGTAGAACCACAACATATCCAATTCCTTAATAAATTTTATATTTACCTTGAAATTGCAATCACACTTTATTTCAGTACCTATATTTTTTCATTACCTTCAAATTTCATATATTGATTCAAATTTCATCCACTGCATATGATAGAAGTACATTTTTATTATTATATTTTCACAGTGTTGCGCCAAAGGCAAACGAGTATAATAATATAATACCCATCTTTTTACTGTATATCGCTCTATTAGCCTAGTCAAATTAGGGTTTCACCTCTCTACCCTCACTAACTCGAGAACGGTGGGGTTTATCAAAAATGTTTTCTTACAAAATTTGTCACAAATTTGATGGTCTATAAATTTTATAATAAGGTTTAATATCATTAGACCCATATAAACCGAGAAAATCGTGAAAAACTGATTATTGTGACCTTTGACCTGGAATAACTTCCAAATCCGTCACCTGATTTTGTTTGATTTTTTATAACACTAAAATAAAGGTGTATGCAAAAATACAGTAACTCACTTAATAAACTCCACTATCTTTTCATATACGATGAATATAATATTTTTTATTCCCTTGAAATATTCTCCATAATCCATCCTATACCACTGACTTTTGTATGAAAATTTGTAAATACAACATTTACGGCCATACTCAATATAATAGTGAGTTAATAAATCGTGCTTGAGCTTTAAGTATTGGTGCGTGTACAAATAGAGCTTGTGGTGTACACGCATACGCACCACATGTACATTACAATATTACATTGAATACGGCCGTTATTATGTGTTCTTTTAGATAGATTTATCACTTTATCGTCACACTACTTCAGAATTAATTACTTGAAATCGAATACAGAATAAGTGTTATTTAATCCTAAGAAGCGTCTTTCTTGGAGAGGTTGTAGTTGTTTTGAATGAAGTACATGTGTGGATATATTCACGGCACGATCGCCTGTCTGTCTGGTAAGTCCTGTGGGCATGCCAATAAAGGAATCCATTCATTCGTTGGTTAATATGACGAAGTCTGTTCCAAGTAAGGACTCTTTATGTACATGACGAGTATCATAATTGGATTCGTTTCTGCACCAAGCATACATACATTACACCAGCCTCAATTGCTATTTCAACATAAGCAATCTCATTATACACGTGCATCATCTAATTGCATTCCCTCGCTGGACACTTCATTAAAAAATATGAATAACTACGGTTTCGGCAGTTCTGTATGCTGTCTTTCTATTCAAATAATGCTTCCGTTGTTAAAAGATATTCAAAATAATCTTCAACAAACTCTCGATGGATTTCATGTTACATTATTCGGTTTTCAACCAGCTACAATAACAGCTCAGGGGATAAAGCGCGTGGCTACAAATACACACGGGTTCAAATCCCACTCAAGTAAAAAAAATGATAGTAATAGCTCAGGGGATAAGAAGTATCACTACAAATACTGTGGTCATGGATTCAAATCGCACTCAAGTCAAGAATTTTTAAATTGATTTGATCGGTTATTACGACTGGGAGATCGGGAATAATATTAATAAAATCCCGATCGATCGTCTCGATCTAGGTTTACTCTGATTTCCTGTATTGTAAGGTAAATACTGATTATTAAGTCGGTAAAATGTGTAACTAGTAATAGTTAAGATCACCGACAGACAATTAACACGTTGTTGTGTATAAAAAAAACCCTCTCCTCGGAGCGTAAATAAATAAATTACGACAGAGTGATCGGAAATATAGTTTTATTAAAATCCCGAGCTATCGTCTTGATCCAGATTTACTCTGATTTCCTGGATTGTAAGGTAACTATTAATAGTACGTTCATCGACAGACAATGAATTAACACGTTTATGTATCTAAAAATAATAATAAATCTTTGACATATAATGACGCTATTGGTATTATTAACATACTTCAAAACATTAAATAATATTTACGTTTAAACTATTATCATTTAATAAGTTATAATACTGTATTAACTACCCAAGCTCATAAACGTTCAATTCACAATGAAAATATCTAGGCTAGTCAATAATAGAATAGCATAATGAATGTAAATCTTGTAAAATAGTTTCATTGCATTAATTTTAGTGCAAGTTTGCTTAATCAAAGTTCTCCATTTCAATCATAAGTTTCAATAGCCTCAAGTTAGTTTACTAAACCTTTCAATTCACAGTCTTATCTTCGACTCGCACTCTATAGAATTTTCAACACCCATTTTGGATTAGAGTTAAATACCTCTACAGTCTAAGGAGGATGAAGTCATCTTTATATTGGAGATTCGGCATGCTTCGTCAAGCACATCGTTTTCCGATGATCTAATCATTTTTTGTGTTAGTAAAATTGATTTCAAATCGTGATTAAAATTAAAAAGCGCATAATGGTGTTTTCATAATAAACATTTTCAATGAGATGCGGAAGGCCACATATTGTGAATATAGATATTATCTAGTTTGCTTGCAGGAACCATTGTCATCGCAATATTGTATAAACAAATAGCCGGCTGTCAAATAGATGACTTTTTGTCTCTTATCTTATAAAGTACATCTTTAGAGGAACAATCGAGGCTAGTTTTCTTTTTGCATAGAAATGTATGTTTGCACTTCCCCATTGTTTGTGATCGGACTGCGTGGAAAAGTGACATTTTTATATTGAATTTTCAACCAAAATATACAATGCAACTTTCCGTTTTGTACAGTTTTAAAAATATAATAATGCGATACTTTGACTACATTACCAAACCTTGATTAAATCTCACTGCGCATTTAAGTTCGTTCTACTTAACATGGAAAATATTGACATTTTGATAAGATTTATCAGTTTTTAATACACGGGACTGCAATTGTATATTTACCTTCTATTTTCGTCTAAAAACGTCATCCAAATGGAAAATGTCGTTCACTAATAATAATATTTATCACCTTGGTGTATGTAAATATTGAAGAATGCTCATGTCTTTTTAATTTCATTTTAATAAACTGCGTCGTTATGACTTTGCATCCGTTTGTTAAAACGCATTCATCTCAACCAAATGTCTATATTTCATAATAATAAAATAGTTCTAATAAAAAATAGTTTTCAAATATAAAAATAATTTTTGACGAATGATTGGTGGAATATCATATTGAAATATGTAGGTAATAAAGATAAGAGCGTATGTTTAAACAATCTGAGGATTTTAATCTGGTTGAAAAGATTATAGTAAAGCACAAGTACAATGGTCATATTTACCATTTAGAATAATTAACACGTTATGTGTTAACTAAGCGTTTGTAATAATAATCTATAAATGGAGCGTTTACAAATTCATTTGAGGCGTTTAAAATCCATTAGCTGTTTATACTATGCAGTATTTAAACGGGTGTGTGTGTGTTTATAATTGAAATTATAAACACACATTCGTTTTATACAATCCTTGTAAAGATATGTATTCCTATAGGCATTAATTTTAAGATTCAACTTGATCCAGATAATTTTACACAGTTTTTGTAGAGAAATTCGGCATGATAATCAATTCTACTTAATGCATACTATTTATGAAATGATATTTAGTATTTTAGTAGACATTTTACGGGTTGTTCATGTTGTATTTATAGGAATTCTGATTGCATCGGAGGCGACATCGTCTCGGTCGATTTGCCTGTAGATTAGCTCCCTTAATTTGGTTATTAGAAGTAGTGACTCGTCTGATGGAAGACCACCATTTAATCCCTATAACTATAACTATATACGAGCAGAATTTAATTTTGATAAGCTAGCCTTGTTTTAGAAGCTTGCCTCGCCGTTTTGCAACGTCAAAATTACCGGGTGCATTTTAGATGATGATCGATAGCAACCTATTTTCCAGCTGGGATTTATCTCAAAATAGTCAAATTCAATTTTAACTATAATCGATTAATGTCTTTCCCATAGTATACGATATGAGTTGAATGGCCTCATGATGTGGGCATGTGGAGTCATCGGATTTCAAATAGAGATAATGTACTTGTTTATAATCAATTGATTTATGCACGAAACTGTTTCCCATCTTCAACACCAGCTGCTTTCCCACATAATCAATTGACTAATTAAGTTATTGTCATAATTAAAAGTAGACACAGCTAATAGACTAAATGATCTACTATAACATTTCCAAGATTTACATTATGGGCAGAGGTAGATGGCCCATGGTCCTTTATCAGTGCAGGGGTGAGTTGAAGTAAAAGATGATGATGTCAACTGGCCAGTGATGTTTATTTGAAGGAGGTTAATTATACAAAGCCCCGTGTGGGGCGTGCTCTAAGCAAGAGCATTTCGGAGACACGTGTGTACTCTCGCGTGTCGGTTGACAAGTCTACTGACGGAAGAAAGCTGTGGCTGTTAGCGCTAACTGGAAGTGCATAAATACATATCTGCGCTGTCCAGTCAGCCGCTACAGGACTCCCTTCCCAGTGAAACGATACAATTACAAAAAAAAGAAAAACATTGATATAAATATGAAGTTGGAGATAAAGAATTGTTACAAGAAAAATTTATGAAAAACACAAAAAATTTAAAGTTTAGTTAAAAAAAATTTCACTGCACTGATTGATAACTTGATGTTGACTTGGCTCTGTATGATCTAGGCGGAAGGAGGCTGTGTCGGTGTTGACGACGAAAGGGTTCCTGAGGGACCTTGAATCTTGCCGGTCTTCTCTACGCTGGTGCTGCTGCCCTCCAGTCGTAGATTTTGCCGTTGTGCTGATGATGATAATGCTCTCATAGCCTTGTTGGCCGTCGTGGAGCCGTTCCCGCCCTTGTCGAGCTGTGGGATGTTGTGGTGCTGATGCTACTCTCATAGCCTTGTTTGCCGTCGCGGAGTAGTTCCCGCCCTTGTCGAGCTGTGGGATGTTGTGCTGCTACTCTCATAGCCTTGTTGGCCGTCGTTGAGTAGTTCCCGCCCTTGTCGAGCTGTGGGATGTTGTTGTCACCTTGCGCCCTCGTGGAGCGGTGGTTGTTGTCGCCTCGTGTGTTCCAGCCCACGTGGAGCTGGTGGTTGTTGTCGCCTCGTGTGGATGTTGTCGCCTCGTGTGTTCCAGCCCACGTGGAGCTGGTGGTTGTTGTCGCCTCGTGTGGATGTTGTCGCCTCGTGTTCCCGCCCACGTGGAGCGGTGGTTTTCGCTCTCGTCGAGCTGTTGTCACCTGTTGTTGTTGTCGCCTCATGTGGTCTCGCCGAGTCAATACAGGCCGGTGGAAGGTTGCGTGATCAAACAGGGGTCGCCATTACGGGTGGTAGTAGTCGCCCCCGTGGTGAAGGTTGCGTGTTCAGTCAAGGGGTCACCAATATGGGCAGAAGTAGATGGCCCATGGTCCTTTATCAGTGCAGGGGTGAGTTGAAGTAAAAGATGATGATGTCAACTGGCCAGTGATGTTTATTTGAAGGAGGTTAATTATACAAAGCCCCGATCGGGGTTCGATGCAAGTTGCATCTTGGGGACTTGTGTTCGGCGCGTGTGTCGGTTGACAAGTCTACTGACGGAAGAGAGCTGTGGCTGTTAGCGCTAACTGGAAGTGCATACATACATATCTGCGCTGTCCAGTCAGCCGCTACAACATATTTTGTCAAATTATAATAATATACATATGAATATGCATAGCTTTAAAAAAAATTCCCTCGTTATTAATAATATACATAGTGGACTTGAAACTAACTGAGAATATTTTAAGTGGTGGAGTCTCGCAAAATAAGTTGAAAATATATTAAATATTGAAGAAAAAAAATAATTACGTAATTCCTAAATTGTATATGTACATATATTTAACAGACACAATAAACACGTGTCAATCACTACCGAGTACTTCACAGAAACAGCTTTTGATTCCAAGATAGCCCAAACTCAATTCCAATTTTTTTTATTATTAATAATACATATTTTTTTAAATTTATTCTTTCGATAATTTACCACCCCCTAAAATATTCTCAACTGATTCTCAAGTCCACCCTTTATACCTTTACAGTTTTATTCTTCTAATCTCCAAGAGACACTCTTCTTATTAAAAAAAATTTTTTTGGGATTAAAACACAATTAAAGACTTGTGAGCACATGGTTATTTTAATACACCAATTTTTTTAATAAAAATTATTTGAATAATCACACTTTTAATTTGAAAAGGGTGTATTTATACAGATTAGCGTTGTCTTTTTTATTAATACAATTTATCACTTATTATTTATGATTTTCTAGTCTTCAACGGACATTGATCTCATAAAAATTGGAATTATCTTATTACATATGTGAAGTTATACGAAATCTTAATTGAAGGTTATATATACATTCAATTTACAATAAACAATTTTTTCATCGGTTGAGATTACATACATATTTTTCTATGTTGATGTTTTGAATAACTATTGAATGAATAGATTTTCGACCTTGTATGTACGGGTGCGCATAATATTTTATTGAATAAAATGACCCCCATGATAGAGTTACCATGGGGGAACATCCCACTGTAGCTATATTGCCAGTTATCCTTTTAATTGGCGTCAATCAAAGCTGTCAGTAAAATTATTTCCTTCTACTATTGTGATTTTAGGTCATTCAATTATTATTTGAATTTATTTCGCGCTAGTCGGGCTAGTCAGATTAAAGGCCTATTAGACTACACTTTGTGTATTTACTCACTGAAAAAGTATAGTCTAATATGGCCTTTATTCAATGAAAAAATAATACGATTTTCTGTTTTATAGTAAACCTTATCACTGCATGTTGAAATTAATTTATTTGCACAGCATTTAAAAGCCCGTGTCGAAACGAATCGTTATCACAAACATTATTGTTACACTTATTTTGAAATAATCACTTATCGACCGTATCGTAGTAAATAAAATACTGAAAAAGTAAACGTCTAAAATTGAAATCACTTAAAGAATGTTGCCTGTCTTCTTTATGAAACCGATTTTACCGGTTTTGTTACATGTTTCAGAAATTGAAAACCTGAACTATAAATTCATCAAATATTTTTTTTAAATTTCTCACCCATAACTTGAACGAGTTTATGCATTTTTTCCAAGCGAATTCCATGCATTTTCACACATTTTATATAAAAAATTTAGATTGTTATTTTATTATTGAAATGTATCGTATTGATTACAATAAATCAGGCGTTATATTAATAACGCCTGATTTATCTACCATGAATTATTAATCATTTTAAAATATAGTTCTGGTAGGTTTGAAGTTGGGCGTTTACAGTATTCACGTGGGAGGTTATTTTGCAACTTTGAATATGTATCGAACACGCAATTTGAGATAAATATTTGTTAATCTTACATTTTGATTTATAATTAAATCTAGAATATACAATATGAGACTCGAGAAAATGGTTTTCGTCTGTTTAATATCACCTCCCACATATTTTTTTTGTAGACAACTCTTAATGTGATGGGTTTAGACGAAACCATCGATATATGTATTATCAGGCCATATATCTAGATGTATAAATATTAAGATGGCGGACTAAGTAGACGAGTCTGTGTTAGACAACACTTATTGATTAAACACGCTCATTTCATGTGAATTCTCGTACATCGAGCTTCATTACTGTTAACTACCTTGATAAGAGTTTTGCTTTATTTAAACTCATATACTCGGTCCGCCATCTTTATATTTATACATCCAGTTATTAGGCCTTTTCTAGTTCTAAAACTTTTCGACACTTATTCAATTTTATCTTTTAATTGTTTTTTCTCGACCGATATTATACGCTGGAGCAGGCGACATGTCTATCACAAAAATATCATCTAAGTGTACATTTATTTAAATATAAAATTCCACGCTTATGATAAGATATCTCTCCCTAGGCAATATGTCACCGTGATAAAATCTAAGAATTAATAGAGCGTGTGTATTTTGGGTATTTGATAATATTCGGTTATGATGTGTAAATGTAAATTGTCGATTTTCCGCTTCCGTCCGTCGTTGATTGAATCACCTGACAACGAGACGCTTCAGTTGCACCGCGACGCTCGAACTCATCGCACATATTCACCAGACCTCATTATTATTTAAATAAAAATACGGTTTATCGCCATTGTTTCATCTGTTTCATTGTGACTATGTGACGTGTTACACTATGAACTCCCCAACTGCGGTAAGCTAATGTGAAAATATTTTATTAAATTCATTTCTTTTCGTTTCGTTTGCACTATAAACACTTAGTCATCTTGAGAGAAAAAATATATTGTGGACATTAAATAAATATCTATACTATGGAATCCCACCCAGAAGTCAACACGATAAACAAATATTTTATATTTATACGCACGCAAATTTTTATATAATTATTTAATGTACATATTAGTTCTTTTTAAACGGTTCGTTTGTAAGATAAGATATTTTAATATGCCTCTCAATAATAACACATGCTGACAAAATATGAATTGAAATTCACAGTTAATTAATATATAAATTGTTGAAATAAAAATCCAAACAACAACATTAAAACCAAATAAAATTTGGTACCTTAACCGTTTAAGTTTTTTGTTTCAATTTCGCTTTTTTGTGGGTTATGGACGAAAAATACGAGCAAGATAAGAATATGTATGTGAATCGTTAAATGTGATAAAAAAATCTTACAAGGTAACATATTAGTCGCTTAACATTCTTTTTTGTCTGTACTGAAACGATTGTTTATACAATTTATCTTGTGTAAATATGATTTTAAAATAATATTTAAAAGTTTACAAATTATACGATCAGTATTAATGATCAACTGTATTACGTTATTGAATGACGTTCATTATAACTAGGTTTTTACCGTAATAAAACAACCAAAATAAATGTTGTGTATATTTTGGTCGAAAGTCTAATTCCTGGATGGAATTACTAGACCGATGTTATTTTAATGCCGTTGCTCAATCAAAATAATCTCGACTGCAATATACCAATCGATAATTCACCTTGTAAATGTTTGAATAGTATGATTTCTGTATACAAATATTTATTTTTATAACAGTAACTATAAGTAGGTATATCAAATATAGGCTAATCCGTTTACTTCGACACTGAATATTAGTTGATTATGATCTCAATGTATAAATCTTCACTCAATAGTATACTGAACTTTAAATAATAAAAATATATTCAAACCGCAAATGGACATAAAAAATTCCCCGGTAGTTTTCGCACTTTAATGACTCATGTTAAACACCTCTTATTCGTGGTTAATTTTCACCACTGTTTTATTTTAATATTCGATTTATATAAATCAAGCGGTTAAACGTTCCTGATTGTCTATCAACTCTCACGCAAGGTTATACGGCAACGATTAGATTTACAAGAAAAATGAGTTATTTCTAGTTTGTTCCACTTAATATCCGCTTATAAGACTACACACCTTATGTAATCTATTTAAAGATGGATTATAATACTATGCTTTGTATGTGATTCAATCGATGGAAAACCTACGATGACCCATTTGATATCGATTAAATAAGTATTAAAATCTCTTACCGACGTTGAAATATATTTATGATGAATTATTATCATCGTGTAAATGGAGAAGTTAGGTTCAGCCAATTAGGACACCCCCGTATGTCATGTCTCTAAAGAGACATTATTTTACGAAAGTTAATATAAAGTACCTACGCAATCATGAAGTATCATCATTTGATGAATATTAATGTAGAGTAAAGTGAAATTTAATCTTTGTTTATTGAAAATAGACAATTTAAAAAATCGTTTTACAGCGTTCTCGATTTTTTTGATAATTTATCGATTTAGGATTTCGTTCAAGATAAGATAACGACATCATAGAAAATAGATTTTGAAATCACCATTTTTTAATTAATTGACTATAGACGTTCTCTGAAATCGCACTTGTCCTCGCTCTTCAGCTTCTGTTAATTACAACCCTCATTCAAAGTCCTTCAGGCTTTTCAGGATTTGGGATCGATGAACTTTTTCCCGTACCACGGTCCTCTTAAACAAAAGCACTCTAATTATTTGCACGTTTAAGTTGTTTTATACATCTTTCACTTTCACTATTTTATCATTTATTTAATAATCGAAGTTTTAATGCAGGCCGCAAACCACATTATGCTTTCTAAGCTTTCACTTAATAATAAAAACGACTGTCAAAATCTTTGCCATTTCGCACCATTATCGTATTTCCTGCTAGGAAAGAAGGGCCTTAGGATATTTCTCCGCATTTCATTCGTTTTGATCGATTTTTTTTATATTATTGTTTTTTATATTAAATATTATTTAATATATTTGACAATTGGCAGATATTTTATTAGTTTATTAGTATTCAATTTTAAATAAATGTAATATTAATTATATAGGGTAGCCTTTTATGCCTTGAGAATGTTTTAAGGGAAGGTAATGTATCATAAAAAATCAACCATATTTCATATCGCTAATAATAATCAACAGCTTTCGTTTAAAATTATTCTGATGAGAAAAAATGGCGGTACTTACACAACACCTAAACTGTGTAAATATTTATAATTAAGGTAAAAAATAATTTTTGGTAAACACTACCTATCTTTTAGATATTCTCAATGATTATAAATCCACCTTGTACCTATACTTAAACCAAATTATTGCAAATTAAAGGGCAAATATGTGATATATCTTAGTATGGTACTCGATAGTAATTGACGTCCTCGTATTTTAAATAGACGAGGTCAACTCATTTCCATTCATTTACAGGTCACGCAAGCTTTAATACACTTTTATACCATTAAATTGTAATGCATAGATTTTTTTTTATTATTAACGGATTAAATTTAGGTTTGACCTTCTTGGAGATTTGTTTTATATGCTAGTTATAAAATACTATATTTTTTTCTCATCCCAATTAAGTGTTTTCTGTTTTTATTGTTGCAGAACCAATTAGATGATATTTTCGCTCGTGCACTGAACGAGCGCCTTGGACTGAAAACGGACGGTGAGTTTTATTTGTATTGTAAATTAATTAAAACTGAATATTTTCACGCCCTTGAAAATAATCTTAAAGGTTGGTTTTTCAATATATTGTGTCCCAGTTAACAGTGTCGCGTTTTAGATTTTTGCTTCCCGCGGGCAAATCTTGAAGTGTCACTTTCCGTCTCTCGAGGAGTCGCCATTTTGTTCTCCAGAAGTTCTTCTCCTTTGGCTGACATTTTTTTTTTCGCCACAAAGCCTCGTGTGGAAATCTCGAAAAACACGGCAAAAGGACTCAATTGTTCCATAATACGTATTTCGTGTCGTATTACTAACTCGCCAACTAGTATTTCTCATATTTGTACCATGTTTTTTAGTTCTTTGTTGAACTTAGAAAATATTCTCAAAAAAAAGAGTATCAAATTTCCTTTTGTAATCTTTAAGCATGAACATTTTTAAAGTTTTATCATACCTACTAACCTTTGACGATTCGAAAAATCTTTCACAACTGATATTAGAAGGCTGGACAATTGAATGATAAATATCAAGATTGAAGACCAAGCAGATGAATTTGACAGAGGCTATACTGATTGTCTCACTAATACTCGTCTACTTGGACCGCCATCTTGATATTTATACATCCAGTTGTCTGACATTCTCATCAGCGGTAACGATTAAATTGATTAATATCAAAGATATATGAAGACAACAAATTATCTAATGTAAATAATCGGACGAATCGATGATTTACTTGGTTAAAATTTATACAGATTGAATTCTAATCATTAAAAATATTTTTAGTCCTAATATTTAATAATAAATTCATTGAATAATTTCACACCTATCATTGGCAAGCATACTTCTTTCCCCTAATAATAATAAGCTGCTTTTATTCACTTTTATTCCGTATTGATCCGAAATAAACATGACTGTGGTTGTAGCTTATACGACATTAAAATATATATTTTTTAAACTATAATAATGGTTTGTTTTTTTTTTAAGTATATTAACGATGCCCCACCTATATTTAAAATATTTTCAATGATCACGAAATCCACCCTTTAATAATACAGGGTTAAATTTATTCAGATTGTAAGTGTTCATACAATATTGACGACTCAAAATAGACCCTTTATTACCATAACACGTGCAGCCAAACATTACATTTCTGTATTTTGAATACTCTGTATGAACATACATTCAAGTTGAATAAAAATATACTAATCATGCAATCTCATTGAAGATCATGATCGTTTATAAATATTTTTGATCAAAGCGCAGAGTCCGATTCGTGACGGAATGTCATTGCATGTATATTTTGAAAAGATTAAGCAATTTTAAAGAAAACAGATTTCGCATCTTCTAATATGGGTAAACAATTACAATATTTTTCGATGATACTCATTTAATTTACAAACTGCAATATGGTTTAATATATTTTTACTTCATTATTAATAAAGGTATGGAATGTAACTTTCCTATTTACCGCTAGTAGAAGGCCATTTATGGTGCATTTGAGGCCTTAAATGCAATACCAGGTCGCCATTTGCATACTATGCGAAAGTTTTATTTTACTATAGAACTAACACGTTATATTGATAAAAAAACAGTAGTTAACGGTGGAACTATTAAGTTTTATGGTAGTTTTTTTACACATATATATAATAAAAATATTTTATATACATACACAACGTCTACGTTAACGTTATATATATACATACACAACATATAAAACGTCTAACTAATATTGTCTTGGATTTTTAAATAAAATAATGTATAAATGTTAAATTTGTTATTTTATCTCATGATTGCAAATGCAAGCCTTGTACAAGAATCAATACTAAATAATTAGTTTTTAAACAATGCTAAATCGATTATGTCGTAATTTGTTAAACAAATTTTATGAATTTCCACGACACCAACATGGGTTTTCACAATTTTTATTACCTGAAATTTACATTACATTAACATTAGACAATATAGTTCAATAATATACATTTCCAATTCTGGATTTAAAAATATTATATTGATATAGGTTTTTGACGGAATTTGTATTTCATTCATAATTAAATTATCTAATCTTTAATTTGTGATAATGATATTGTTAAAAAGTTTTTTTTCTTGTCCTTGGGAATTATATTAAGTATCTGATTACAACAAGCGTCAAGTCATCGTTTTTAGAACCACAAATATTTGTTTATCCGTCGGTTTTATACCTCCATCGTAAATATGATTATTTACATCACGTGTTAAATCAATCGTTTGACCTTTGCCTGAAAAAAATTCAGTGTATTCAGGAACAATATTATATATAGGTACATATTCTTACAAGCATAATAAATAATATTAAATTTTTATAAATAAATATTGACGTGTATTTACGCGTTTTTTCCATGATTTTGAAACAGTTATTTAGTTAACAGTCACAGGTATTACAGTAACATACTATTGTTTTTTTTAAGAATAAAAGGACTGATGAATATAGAGGAGGTTAAGGAGTTGTGTGAGGATAGTTGATATAACATGAATACCGCAATAGACCGGGCCAACTCCGAAAGTATTAGTTCATATCCTGCTCGATATTTTGCACTCAAATTGATATGAATTAGGCGTTTGAATAATAATATTTTTAATTATATATAGGAAGAAGGCTTATTTCTTAATAAATGCTCAATTGACAATGAAAAAAATAATTTAACAACAAAAAAATATAGATTTGTTTAATAAATTATGTTTTTAATGACTTCACCGGGACCCTTTTCATAGTGTAATATCCTGTATTAAAGATGCAACAATTGGGTAATAGGATATCCCATCGAGTCAAGGTTTGAATAATTTTCTCGATTAATTATTTCACAATAATTAAGATATTGCGGCATTGTTCCTCTCGTACAATAAATCCAATTGTTGTCGAAAATCAGACTAAGCAGTTTGCTTCTTTGTTTCCATTACAATATTGTTGATCTCAATATGGCTTCTTTCCTTTGGCACACAAACACATTTACAAGGCTAATCGCACTCACTCTTCGAGTTGGAGTATTACATACATATTTTGCATTTTTACATACATAAAGAAAGACACACCTTGTTTACGAACTTTGTTCTTCAAAAATATCAATCATACCTAATGAATTTTAAAACCCATATAACCAGTGATCAATTGTTTCATTTCGTCTTTTCAAATTAACCCATAACAATTGAAGACCCTCTTGGAAAATGATCTTATTGAGTATTATTTTTCAAAATGATAAAGCAATTAAAAATATGAAACGGGCCGTTATTAAAAAAAAACCTTTGCTTTATTACATTCGATCCAATTTTCATCAAATATTTTCTCAGAAGTCCAGACGACAATGGATTCCGCTATGAGGAAATAACGTAAAATAACAATGAAAGTTAACACATTACTGTGGAAAAAAATCATATTTCATTGTATATTACTTTTTTCATTCATTTCAAGGATTGATTTTATGTAAAAGCATTTTCGATTCAAAATTCTCACGTAATTAAACCTACAAAAATTAAATCTTTCCATTGGCGAAATACATGCTAAAAAATGTTGTTATGATTAAATGGAAGACTATCCCATTGTCGTGTATAAATAGAAGCGTTTTCTATTTCAGTGGATGAATATCGTGATTGATTGTATCTTTTGCCCTCCACTGTGCACTTTTATCAAATTACCTCGCAGATATTATTAAAGCGTTCGGATTTTAGATACTGGCATTATTTTTGGAAAAACATCACCTTGAGCTAGTCATTGGAAAGTTAAATAGTATAAAATAATAAATATAAAAGCGAGGTTATCGGGTAGGGGTGTTGTTCATACACAAGCCAGTGTAACGTAACAGTTTTTAGCTAACATTGCTTCTAACAACATCACATATAAGTGTTATTAATAAATATTTAGAAATGTTAGAAGGTAACTGCCGAAAACCCATGTGCAATCCTTCGCCAACTATACTGGAGAAGATGTACCTTTTTGAAAATGGTCTGTTGTAATAAAAAAAATCCCCTTATAATTAATCTTATATTCAATAACATTATTTTTGGAATAGTTATCCATTCAAAGGTAGTCCTAAATGTTTGATCATCAGTGTGGATTTTGCAATGTAACTTTGTAGGGCAATTTAATTACAAGTGTCAGAGTCTCGTTTACATCGGTGACTGTTTGTGTTCCATTAAAAAGAATCAATTGAATCCTATCCTTTGACTTTAAATTCATTAGTATATTTGTGTGTTTATGCAGATTTACAATACTCATGAACAATTTGTTTTTCAGTGGCATCTCCCGGCCGGGTTATGGTATTGAACGAAACTGGAAATAGAGAAAACACAATGTTACCACCGCCCGGAGGTGCTGGAGATGGAAGTGGACTCATCGCTCCACGTCGACTCATCAATCCATGTTTAGAAAGTTCTCCTAGACAGGACTTACACCGTGAATTACTCTTCAACAAAAAAATGTAAATAATTTATTCATAATATTATAGTTCACTGTCAATTTTGTAATAACTGTGGATTTTTTTCTTCATAAATTTCAGCGGAAAGAATGTACTCAACCAGAAAAGTGAACTAGAAAGGGCTCTTTCGAAGCACAAAGAAAAGCAGCTGATCAACCAAGAAAAAATTCAAAAGGAAACACCAGGTCAGTTGAGTTTATATTTATAATAATCAAATTTGGCATTAAAAAACATGATTGTAAAATTAGTATTTCAATTTTAATAAAACATAAAATAGGTAAAATATTGATACTTTTTTGATTATATTATTTTAGAAATGTTTATAAATCTAGAGGAATACTATCTGAAGTATAGAATATGAAATTGTTAATTATAATAACAGTAAGACCTAAAAATTATACAGGAAAAAATCATATTTAAACTAGAGATTTTTAATATTCTCATATACATAAGTTCTCACATGTGAATGCTTACCATGAATTATTGAATTATTTTTTGTGGCTACAAATTGCTCATATATTTTTATTTTTAATATGTATTTTTAATTATGTTACAGAATTTGAAAGAGCCATTGCAGAAAGAGCCAAAAGACTAGAAGAGTCTATCAGTAATAAAAACAATGTGGATAAAATGGATCAAGCCGCCTGTAACCCTCAATACATAGAAGCGAGAGCCCGCTTGAGACATGCCAAGTGATTCCCGTTTCTTAAAATGGCTGTGAAGTTCCAACTAGCAAACCAACTTCACAATATCAAAACAATTTAATTTAAGATGCTTCTGATTATATATAGAGATATTCTGTTTAAAAACTGTAATTATTTGTAAGATGTTAATAGTGTTCTAAATATATGAAATTTACATGTATTTCCCGTTATATAAATATGGATTGATTAGCAATGTCCCGTAAAAATCTATTCTTCTTAATTTTAAATATCATGACGAAGCGCTTTTGCAAATTTATTATTAGTGTCTAAATAAAATTTGTATAAGTCACTTATTGAAAATATGTACTTGTGATTGTTCCTTTCGATTAGTATTCTGTTTTTTGGTTTGAATAAAAAATTATTATGTTTGTTTATTTGTCCGTAGATTGTTGATAAATCTCAAAGATAGTGTTGTAAGTTCATGTATATTTTTCATTAAATCATTCATAAAAAGGACTCGATCTTACCTGATATGAAATATATATATAAATATATATATATATTCGTGTGCCATTTTTATTTATATATTTGTATATATCATATTGGCTGCTTATGTTAAAGTCATGTTTTCCGCTGCAAAAATAATTGTTCCTTCTTCGTTGTATATTTATTGTGTATGATAACTATAAAATATTACAGGAGCTTCTAATGTGCCACGTAAATTGTGTAAGTGAAGCCGTCAGTCATATTGAACATCTTTACTATTTAAACCCCGCTGCCTTGTCCCGTTGATTTCATCCAAATGTATTGTGATATTTTTCACAAAAAATTTAGTAGTACAACAAATATTATCACATAACTAAATCATTATATATTTTTTACTATTGTAACCACGAATAGTGAATATTTTGTGAAGCGTTTAACCATTTAGATGTAAAGTAATCTGTAATATGTCGTATGAAACTATAGGTGCAATGATTTGTATCATCTGTAGACTTCTAAGTGATAATGTTTGAGGAATGGCTTTTTTTAGCTTCAATATGTGTGATTTGTCAGATTTGAAATAAAATAAGCAATTCTTAGCAGGAGAGGAGTTTGATAATTTATTGTTCATAAATGTTTGAAATTAGCAATATGAGGTTTAATAATGATAGCACCTGTCTTTAGCTCGAATTTTAATATTCACAAATCCAATGTTAGCCGATTTGACAAAATTCATATTGAAGTACCTGAATATATCTCATGAACCTTAAATATACAATTTTCAAATATAAAATCTCAGCATGTTAGCCCTGCAGATATTAACAAATAAAAAATGATAATTATAAACAGATGTTTTATTGAATTATCTTATTTATGTAGGGTTAGAATAAAAACTATTAATTGGTGTTGGTCAGAATAACCTTTGATTTATTAATATATGTAGTTTGGATAAGTCAAAAGGGTGGATAGAGCTTGACTGGATTTCATATTTCATTTATTATTTTAAAAAATTGTAGTATATAAATTCTTAATCAGGATCATATGCTTCATTAATAGCCTATCAATATTTTTTATTGATAAATTATCATAAACAAAATAAACATTTCTACAATTAACTGAGACTCCCCTTTTCCATCAAAAGTATTCTCTATTCAGTTATACTTCACATTTGCTAAACCTAAATTATTTAATATCTCATAAATGAACACATCCACAAGTAAAATCTACATCCACAAGTAAATTTTAATAATATAAGGACATTTTCATTCAAGCCTATTAAATAAACAATTTAGCTCATAAATTTAAGGGGTGATGTGATCTTAAAATGGCTCCATATATTAATATCAAAAACTATTTAACATCTGAAGAATTATTATTATGTAGATACATATATTTAATTATGAATATAGAAACCCAAGGCTTACCTTCTCTGATGATCAATTTCTATTTGATGAACACTTTCATTGTAATCTGATTCAAGAATATGAAATATTATTAGATTTCGAATGTGAAGTGAATATAATAATACATTATTAAATTGCAAAAGGTCATTCGATACTCTGGGATAATCTCGAAACACATTTCTCATACTCTGAAACTTTCAAATACATAATATACAATTTTTTTATTTGCGTTACTTATTCGTTGAGCACATGTAATGAACTGCCAATTATGAAAAAACTCGTAACATCCATTTGCGTGTGGTGTCAATAATACTGATATAATTTAACATCTATCTGTAAGAAAAATGTTATCTACACTGTCAATTATCTATTTGATCATCTGACATAAGTTGATAACTATCCCAGTATAACCATGTGAATTTCTTTAAAATCTTTATTAAATAATAGAGCAATATACGAGAGGCGACAATTTGAATATCAAAAAACGTGAATAGAAACTGATATTAATGGATATTCAGGAACTGGGAATTTAAGGATAAGAATGCAGTCGTTCAATTCCAAAACAAACCCATTTTCTCCCCTTTTAAATTTAAATGATTTTACGGTGTATTAGAAAAGTAAGGGTCGATAAATACGAAAGTATTTATTATAGCACAAGGCCACTTTCATAATAATAATAATAAAACGAGTTTTACATTGTATTTACGGAAATAATTGATAATCTTCATAGATGGGAAAGCGGATATCAAAGATACCTTCGCATCACTGACCGTTAACATTCATAATTAACAAGCTAACTAGCTCAAGCGTACTTGAACTAGTCCACTTGGGCAAGTAAGTTATTTTTAAAGTTAAACCATATAAATTTAGAAATACATACAGTCCTAATGTGTTGTACATATTTATAGTTATAAATTTTTAGCACATTCAAGTGGAAAGTGTATCATTTGTAAAGGCTCTATTCTTCGGATGACTGCAAGTCCGCCAGCTTTCCTCCATATCACTTTCTATCATTTCTGCGGAGGTATGTGTATCTAAGATCAGTCACGATTCGACCATTGCCGCGTTAAGACTTGACCGTATGTGTTCACCACCCAGCTACAATGACACCCCTTATATTGTATTGCGTGTGTCTGACTACCTTATTTGTTCACACTGACGCTGATTACTACATCAACGATACTGATATATCAAGATCTATGAGAGACAATGGAATGTATATACAGTTTCCTCACGGTTTCCAACCAGCAGATGGTGGACTTTCCAGGGATGGTATGCGGCGCAAGAAGCAAAAACCTCACAACCAGAATAATAACTCAAATCAAGGCTCTTACGCTGATTACTATAACAATAGAAATGTAAAAAGCTTCCAAGGTATCTTCAACCAATATGACATGGAGGATCATAATTATTCACAACTTATGCGAAGTTACAATAAGCAAAATGAAGATGATCAAATGCGTTATTCTCAAACACATTCAGACGTTCCCTCCAGATTCACTGAAAAGGATGCCCGAGTTCCAAAGAAGGGGAAGAAGAAGCCAAGACCGATATATCCTATGGAACAGATTGATGTTATGAGTTCGTTTGAAAAAAAGGACGCGGCCGATCAAAAGTTTCAATCCAGTGAAAATGTCCCGGTTGTAGAAAACAGTCCTGAAAACAATAATTGGAGCGGAAATCAAATGCAAAGCGGTGAAGTGATGAGTGAAATGCCGCCGAGGTTATACGGAGAGAAATTAAATTATAAACGAAAGAAGAAACCTAACCAGGGTGAGGTGGGAATGAAAGATAATTCTCAACAGTCTTATGACAATTTCCAAACATTCAACCCAATGCAAGAACCTTACATAATTACAGCTAGTTCATATGACGTGACTGAATATCCCACACCAAATACAGCAGAAGATCATGATCCAAATTCAGAAATAATGAAACTGTATCCTTCAAATTCAAATGCTTTTGACCGTTACCAACCATTGACCACTGAAGCGCCAATAACTCACGAATGGGAGACTGGCTCGTTTAAAATCACAAATTCTTTCGATAATCAAGTATCGACTTCAAACCCTTTCAGAATGTATGAAACGACGTCAAAGAAATATGAATGGGAGAGTGACAGATTGAATAAGGTTACTAAATTTGATAATCAAGCATCGACGTCGAATCCTTACAAATATTTCGAAACAACAACGAGTCCTTTGAAGAAATTCGAGTGGAACAATGACAAATTCAAATCGTCAAGCCCAAATATGTATGACAGTCAAGCTTCAACAACCAACCCTATAAAAAGCTATGAATGGACCAACAACCAACAATTCAAACTTCCAGCTATAAATGTTTACGATAGTCAAGCTTCAACATCAAATCCTGTAAAAAGCTACGGATGGAGTTTTAACACTGATAATCGTCTTTCTACAACAAATCCGTTTGCAAAATATGAAGCAACTTCAAGACCTTTCAATAATTTCGAATCAACAACAAGTCGTTTCAAAAAATACGAGACTACACCCAAACCTTACAGTGATTACGTTTCTATATCTACTCTTTTTAATAATAATAACAACAACAATAAGGAGCAAGAAGATCCCTTAAAATCAATTGAAACATTTAATATTAAACATTCAGATATAGCTTCATCAAATTCATATATTTCTAATCCCTACAAAACACCAAAACTACAAAACAATCAAGACGCCCATAATCCCAATTTTTCATACCAAAATTACCAAGGCGATTCATTCAAAACCAGTCAAATAGACTCTAATTATCACAAACCACAAAAGTTTTCCATCAACGATGCTTTCAAATTTACCAATGAGCCTGAAAATGTTAAATCATTTCAATCATCCATACCGAGCAAACATTTCGATGAAAAATCCAAATTCGACAAAACTCCCGAGGTCAAAATCAAATCCGAATCGAAAATTTATCCAGAATATCATTCATCCACACCATACTTTGTGAACGAGCCTATATTTTCAACTCCCGACCCGCTGAAAAATTATGAAAGTACTAATAACAAATACAATTTCGACGCAAAGAATTTATTCAATTTTGATAGCCCAAAAACACAAAATTTTGATACTAAAAACCAATTCGGATTCGACTCGAAGCCTGAATTCAATCACGAAAATAAGCCACAATTTAATTTCGATACTCAGTATCATCTCAATAAACCACAATTCAATTATGATGTTAAGCCTCAGTTAAATTTTGACGATAACAAACCGCATTTTGATAGTAAGCCTCAAAATAATTTCGACACTTACAACTTTGGGGGAAAACTTCAAAATAATTTCGACGCTAAGCCTCAATTTGATACAAAACCTCAGTTCTTCGATATAAAGCCACAATTCAACTTTGACCAATTCGATGGCTTTGAATCATCAACCCCGTTGTATAATTTTGGATCCGAAACCATCAATAATCATGAATATGTGTCCGAATTTGACTTGAAAGAAAATCCATTGACGCCTTCTTCCACGTTTTCACCCATCAAAGATACGTTTTCACCCATCAAAGATCCGTTTTCACCCATCAAAGAATCGTTTTCATCAAACTACGATAAAAAACTAGAAATGGATATAACTAAGGCCTTCTACAATATGAATAAATCCCCGAATTCACCATACGCCACTTCTTTCACCTTGGATGATGTGAAAAATTATGCTCCCAATTTCCAAAACAGCATGTCTTTTGGAAAAGACTATGGCACATTTGATTTCAATAATTTTTATCAAAATTCCCATACAGACTTTGGACAGGGAGCTTACAAAGATTTGAGTGCACATGGATCTGTAAGTATTATTTTATAATTTATACCAAGTGCCAAATTATCCATGATTGAATTTTTATTGTTTCTACAGTCATTTCGGAAATAATATTTCATCACTTTAGCATCCGGTTATTTTTAATATTATTAAATATATTTTTTGTACAATTTGACCTTTACACCAATCTTTTCGTATATCTAAAACATTTAATACTCAAAAGAAAATATATTTTAGATTAATTGTTAGTTAAACTATTTTTAATAATCAAATTTACTATTCAGAAGAGTTAAAATCACATTTATTTTTCAAAAATTTAAGCACTTAAAAATGTAAGCAGCTGATACATTCTTATGAAAAAAAAAAATAATAATGACGGATAAGATATAACATCAATAAAGATACCATATGCATTATTCTATCGTTATAAATACATTATTGTTGATTCATGATACTCAGTTAAAAAACTTCCTATTTTTATGCCGTACTCGATTCACCCATAGAAAGTGTATAAATAATACACTCTTTCTATGTTATTGATCTGAATGACGCATAAGAACGCACAATATGCTCATTTCTTAATATAAAGCTTACATTAAATCATTCTTCGGATATGTGTAAGAACAATAGTATTTCTAAACGCATCAGTACAATAAATATCGCGTGTTGAAAAGTGTGGATTTCTTTTCTCCAAAGCGTCTCGCAGTGTTGCGGTCAGTGATGTATCAAATGTGGTCCATACACATAGAAATATTCTATATAATATACAAAACAATAAACTATTTCGATCATCGGACTAACTGTGAAAGTGGTTCCATTCGAATTTCATATTTTAATTGTGTTTTCAGATTGATTTCCCCCGGCCGATCATAATTCCAGTACCGCAGCCTTATCCTGTAAGAATTCCAATCACAAAACCAGTAGCTGTGCCGATTTTTAAGGAGATTAAAATACCCATAGAGAAGGAAGTTCCGTATCCCGTGATCAAAAATGTGCCTTACCCCATTGAAAAACCGGTTCCTGTAACTGTAGAAAAACAGGTATGAAAAATATTTAATAATCAACAGTATCCATTAGTTTTTTATTTAACTTAAACCGTATCAATCATTACAATATTAAACCTATCTCATTTAGGTAATATTAAATAAATTTACAATCTCAATAAGAACTAATCATTTTCCCTTATTATTTCATCCAAACTTATATTTATACATTTAATACATTAAGTAAACAATAATTAACATCAGCTTGATATAATTCTATAGTTTATTTCAAAAAACAAAAATCCTACTTATAAACAATATTTAAAAGCAAATTACTAGCTATCCCTGAGCAGTAATAAAATTATTGTTTATTGCATTACTTAAAAATCCACTTTTTAGAATTTTTCTTTAATTTATTATTATAAGAAATAGCTAGATAATCCAAAAAGTCTTTGTCTATTAAATGATGTAAAAAATATATTTTGCGACTTGTGAAATGAAACTAGTTATTTATTTATTTTTTATCCATAAATATTTAAACACGTTTTTAAAAACAATATACAATCGCTTTATTTCTAACACACTTAGTAAAAATGGTGGTCCAAAATTATTAATTAATTTCCCATTAAGGTTCTCAGTATTTATTATAAGCAGTAAATCATACCTTAAAATATTTATTATAATCACACTATCAAGTGATAAAATAATACCGTTTTATTTATAAATGTGATATTTTCACACTTTCGTGTACATAATATTCATCTTATTTCAGTTGTAATAATAATTGTTATTTATGTATCTATCGTTAGTTTCGATTTCACCTCGTTGTTGATTTTAATGAGAGAAGCTGACTGCATTCCTCGTCATTATATTGCAAATCATTTATACAAACTAGCCATTGTTACACACTGCCAATAATAATCATCGATTGCACTCTTTGACTAACATTTGCAGCGTGTGAATATTTTTTTTAAATATCGGAAATAGATATCGAATGCAAATATTGAATAACTTTTATAAAAAAATATTATCAAATTACCTCATTTATATTGTAAGAGAAGAAATGAAAAACGACGATATAATACATACGTATAATGCAAATTCTAAGACTATTTTATATATACATATATATATTTTATATATATATATATATATATATATATATATATATATATATATATATATATATATATATATGTATTCTTTAATATTAAGTTGTTTATTAGATACATTAATAAACATATAATGGATAATTTATATGCAGTAAAATAGGCGATTTTTTATGATTAATAATATAAAAAGATTTTGACTAATAGTTTTACAATATTTTTATTAAATATAATATACAATAATTGCTATAATACAATAAATAATAAGAATGAAATTAACAGACATGTTCCTTTGATGAAACATTTTTTTGATGAGGATAATTAATTTGAAAAATACATTTAACTATAAATTATCATTTTAATAATCATCATATTAAATAATCATTATAATATATGGGAAAAAAATACAAAAACCATTTTGTGACAAAATTTTTTGACAATATTTGACAAAGAATGTATTAATATATATTTAAAAATTCCACCCTTCCAAGATATTTTGTTAATATTAAAAATGATGTTTATTGTATTCTATTATTGTATTATTGTAATACATCATAGTCATTAAAAAAATCTTTAAGCTCACTTCATAATAGTATCATAATTTATTCCACTGAAAGTCATATTATCCAATTGATCATATTGTGTTTTATAATTTAGTAATCTATCAAATAATTGAAAATACATATATGTCACGGGTAATAAAATAACCAATTTATTTAATATTTTTGGTATCGGGCCAAGAAAGTGCAATTTTAGCTTGTACAATTTCATACTCCATAAAATTATACCACCACTTTCGATCCATAGTGTACTTGACTGTCTATAATTTAGAGGAAAATCAAAATGAAGATATCCGTTATTGATAGTCCCGTATTGAAGTTTTCACAATGAAAGTTTCCAATTTATCATCGGCCAAGCTTGCGCAACTAATGTAATTTAACAAAACACTTTCTTTTAATTGTCGAATAAAGCAATGGATCTAGATCATAAGATATATTCGTAAGTATTAACGTACTATAAAAGTGAAAATTGTTCAATTCCCATAGAAGAGAGTTTACCTTACGCATATGTTTTCACCCCGTGTTTAATTGCTCAATTAAATCTCTGTTCGAAATTGTATATGAATATGTGTATTATCGATAAAATAATGAACAATGCCAAATTCCAATATCGTCAATTCATTCTTCAAATCAATCAGTGAATGTTCTCAAACAAATAAACAAACCTACATGAATTTCAGTGGAAAATCTTCAAAACAAAAAATTAATGCAGAAACTTGAGAATCTACATAGAAAATAATAATAATGATATTGTTTATTTATTTTTAGGTTGTATGTACTAATTTTTTTTTGATTAGCTAAGCTAGTTTATCAGCAGAAATAAATTATTGTTCTTGTGTATTAAAATTTACTGTTTTTTTATAGCACGAAACGATAATTTTTAACATTTTTCTCCTCAGCAGCAAACTACGTACAATTTTATTATCTTCTTCTACTGAGTTTAGAAATCCTGACTGAAAATTTACAAGTTAGACATTTATTGTAAAATTTAATTACTTTCAAATAGAAGAAATTATTTAGGGATTTATTGATAAAAACATAACCAAAACTTAGATTATAGTACGTTGACGATTGAGGGATTCTAAATGCTTATCATTTTTTTCATTAAAGCCCCCTAGTTTATCATATTCAATTATTTATTCTAAATTGTTTTGTTTATTTACTAGCTTAATAAAAAGCAATTCTTTTGAGATATTTGAGATTCTTGTGAGATATTTTAAAATAATTGTTAAACTATGGCTGAATTTATTAAATGTCGTAAATTTTCAATAAAAATTCTTTTAAAAGAAACAATTCTTCCCCTTACTACACAAAAAATCATTGATTCAATTTAAGAGATATTATTTCAATATGCAGGGTGGACTTGAAATAACTGAGAATATTTTAGGGGGTGGTAGGGTATTGTAAATTTTTTTTTTTTTTAACATTTTTTTTATTAATTAATATAAAAAAACTTAATAATATTAATTACGTATAACAGACACAATATACACGTAACAGTCACTACTGAGTACTTTCAGAGATATAGTTGATTCCAAGATGGTGGCCCAAACTCGATTCCAAAAGCACTATTAATATTATTAATTAATATATATTTTTTCAATTATTCTTGCGATACACTACCAATCCCTGTATATATTATTATTCTTGAATTATGAATATTTCCATTCTATAAACATGGCTGCAATATAAGCTCGATGATTTTAATTTATTTTTACACTTCAATAAAACTATGCATACTAATTTAATTTTCATTGGGATTAATATTTATTATTGGTTTTTGTTTTAGGTTCAAGTACCAGTGCCCAAGCCATATCCAGTCAAGATTCCCATCATCAAGAATATTTATCATCATGACAACGACATGGAGTCACTTCATCATGACAACGACGATTTCGAGTATGAAGAAGAACCTGAATATCCCAAACCAAGACCGATAAAGAGACCGGTTAAAAGACCCCATAGATCCTCGAAGCCCGTGATCTCTCAGCATTCATCATTGGTCACCCATCCAAAGGTAAGATGGCCGACTCGTAAAGAGCGTCATCCAGGTCGCGATCACTTCCAGGAAGATGAAGTGGATCACTGGGAACATGATCGGGGTCATCGCAATCATCATCACAGTCATCATCGCATCGAACATCAATCCCGGAACAACAGGAGGAAGAGACCACAATACAAGAGGTCTAACGCCAAACAAAGGCCGAGGAGGTTTCACCGCCACACTTAGTCCATTTTTTAATAATATTTATTTCATTTAAGTAACAGTCAGTAATTCCCTCTAGTTAGTCACTAATTATCCAATCGCTTAGTTATTATTATAAAAAACCAAATCATTATTGCCAGCGGTAATCTGAGTAATGGGGATAATTCAAGCTTTCCGAGAAAAACTTTGTAAATACACATTTTTATTGTTTAATAATAAAAATATTTAATAAGTTTTTTTGGTTGTTGTATTTTTTTAAAGAATAAAAACATTAATCGAAACAAAATCAATACCGACGTGTTTTTTTACCTTAAATAATGAGTTTTTTCATCAATTAACAAAAAAGTCACATTTATAGAGAACAGGTGTTATTGAAGAATATTGATGCGGAAAAAAAGTAAATACAAAATATGTAATGATTCTCCGAATCTATGACAAGTGTTTGATTAATCACTTATTGAAGAATCATTAACATCATGTATAAATATAATTGAGTGAATTTTGCATTTAAAAATAATATTATTATTGAAGCACGTCTGATTATGAGTCGTTCTTCCTAATTTTCACAGTGAAGAAGCCAAAGGTTAATTTGGTGATATTCTATTATGGAAAACAGTCAATTAGGGATCATTTTCACCACAGGTAGTCTCAAAACACAGGTGGTTTTTTGCTACCAGCGAGAGTATCACATTTCAAACACTGACTCACTTTTCCGAACAGATGTTAGACATTAATAAATATACATTAATAAATGGGAGCCTGTTTCATGAATATTCATACTTGTTTTGTCTCATTTAGTTAAGTTAGTGTGAGATCATCCGTGATTTATAGGCGAGAATATGAACTCGTGTGGATAAAATCTTATTTTGCAAAAAAAAAAATCTAAAAAAACATGTATTTATAAATATATTATATACCAACTCTTAAAACTTGACACACTTGATTTCTGGTACTGGAATTAATAATTAGTGTACAAACAATCACACCAGTTCAAACCCACTGCTCATTATTTATACGATATTTATTTGAGAATTTTATATGCATAATTCACTATTTTGAGTTTACTCTAAGAAATAACGACTAAAAAAATCTGTCTTGGAACATAATACAAAGATAGAACATCGATGATTTACTTTCCTATGTTATTTTGGATAAAAAAATATCTGCTAATGACCAGTTTATACTGGTTCAAATGCTTCGCAGACTATAAATAAAACGAATACTAGTTAGTATGAAAATGTTCTTGGTTCTATATAGTTTATATATTTTCTCGAGTATAAATTGTTAATAAGCGAAATATTATAAATTATTGAATTTAATCATAACATTACAATAGAATAATTAATGTGCAATCCAAAGACGCGGGCTCAAATTTTAGGTAGTGACTAAAATAAATGTGGGATTCTCATTATTTTATGTTAGTTTACCGGCAATAAATTGATACTAAAAACCCATGTGTATAAAATTGATGTTGTGTCGCTTTATATGTATTTTTATTTATATCATCCCTAAAATGCATCTGTGATATTAAAATATAGATTTTTCTTATTGCTCATCACCTCGACGTTAATATGATGATAAATAATGAAGACACATGGGGTGTTTTAAATGCCAAAAGTTGTTCTCCACCAGACATGTTGACGACAAAGATTCTAGTATAAAAATCACTGCCGACAAACCGACTTCATCAGTCCATCGCCAAAGCTGTCTAAGAACACACGACTATATCAAACAAAAAATAGGTAAAACATCTACACACTCAATGTACATCACAAATATTTATAAATGATATTCATCAGGATACCAAAATGAGTCGATTCCTTCAAGTATTGGCGTTTTTACTATTGGCTTCGTTCGGATATTGTGAACTTCTATGTGGTGAAGTAAGATGTCCTGAAGATTCTGTAACTTGTTCTCTGAAATATCACATCCAGATAAAACCCCGAGTCAAAGTAACAACTGTGAATTGCTACGATGCCAAACGTAAGTTTATCAAATTATATAAATACATACAATATATATATATATGTAATAAATTTCAATACAGGCAACGTCAAACACAAGCAGATGTACGAGAATCCTGTTAAAGAATTGGAAGCTCCACTGCCGGTTGTTGAATGTGGTGGATTAATTTGCAAAAATGGCGCATTTAATTGTACAACTGTGACTACGCCAAATATATCTTTGGACCCTCCAATTGAAAAGACTCATCTCACCTGTAGGGATGATGAAGGTAATTAATTCATCTGCTTTCGCATTCATATCACAATATAAATGCTAAATTAAATATTTTTTTATATATTAATGGTCGCTCACCTTTTATTCGTATTTAAAAATTGAATATTTATTTTACAAGCATAGACATCTTCACCCCAAAAAAAGGAACGGAAAAAATAATATTATGTAATCCTATTTCTATTTCTAGTAACGTTTTCATTCGTTCCCCAATTTTGCATATTCTAGTAAATTATTCTGCCCCTTAAAGTAGGCTTTCTGCCTAACCAGATGTTATTATAACAATAATATTGGGAATATCACTATTTTTTTTTGGTTGATTGGCAAAATTGCATAGTATTTGAATTGAAATTGACAGATTCTAAAACAAGTCTAGTAAAAAAATCTGAAATAACAATTCGTAAGCCACTTAACACAGCTCAATCGGATGATTGATTATATACGGGCATTTCCAAAATAAAATCATTATAAAAATAACAGGTTTTCGTGTATAATAAATTATTGCAAAAGACGAGGTTGGCCATAAACAGTAGCAGCTTGTTTATGATATTATTGGTCTTGTTTCAGACCAACCTTCGTATAAACGATAAAATTAAATCAATAAAATATGTATTCACACTTTTATCCGGAAACACCGGTGCTAAAATATATTGAATTATGCCTGGTTAAACTGCTTTTATGGATAATATTTTTCATCATAAATTCGTTAAAGCGATATTATTATTTTAATAATACACAATTTTAATCGTAACCAGTACTCGTAACTACAGAGATTTATAATAGAATTATTTAAACTCAAATTTCTCCCAGAGTAAATATTTTTACTTGTTTCAGAATTCAAAATAAAGCCTTGAAAAGTTCATTTTCGATTGATCAATATTGTACTCCTTACTAACAATATATAACTTTAAAACCAACCAAATTATATAAATATTATTATATTAAAGTTAATCAAATTGAAATCATACTGTAAAAATAAAATAATTCTTGACCTCAACCACAAGTTGGATAGGACTTGAACCTGCGTCTGCTGATTTTATCTCAGTCTCCAAAATATATAAGTTTTTCAGTAGATGTAAAAATATAATTCTTCTTTTCAGGATTATTTAATTTGAATAGTCTTTAATATAATACTTATTCCTTATACACTACTTACCAATGTACGCTAAACTTTAAATTAAATATATTCAAATGAATATGACCAAAAACAATATTTTTTTACAACACTACTAATTTTACATATATTTTCATATACTTTTCAGGCGTTGTTATTGAAGAAAGAGATGAGATCAGAATACTTTCAGGTCCTGAAGCTAGTGGAATAAAGCCTCCTACTTGTGAAAAACACACGTGCCCTTCAGGATCAAGAAGTTGTACTTATGAAACAATTATTCGCTTGGAGCCTTATCAGAAGTCCACTCATGTTGTTTGCTATGATATCAAAAGTAAGAATTAATAATATATTTTTTTACATAAAAAAACATCATAAATTTTTCATAAAAAATAATTATAATAAATTTAATTGTCAATTTCAGGAAAAATAACCTCAGATGTCACATTTTGAATAACTGAAATGGGAATATTAGGAGTAGTGTTCTAGTCGCTGATTTATCAATGAAAATTATTTTATATAATATTGTGCTTTTAACAAGATGACTAACAATTTTTATTAATAAATAATTAAAGAAAATCGCATTAGTTTGATTTTATTCAAGAACACCATCTGTAGTTAAACCAGTACAACTGAATCGTACGATTATAATAATTTACGATATTTTAATAAAAGTTTTATAGTATTTAGTTTTATGTAGAAATATTCGATTTTTTGCAAATATTGTACAAATTGTGTACAATAAATAATATACATACGTATGTGTATATCGATTATCACAGCATAGTTCCTCTATTTGTATTGCAAACAAACCATGTCTATTGTGGTTAAATTTTAATGCTCTACTTAAAAAAAACATTTGAATATAATATTTTACCAGCAACATGGTTTAACGAATATAACAATTTTCGGACAATTTTAATTTAAAATATAATTTTAAGTATAAAATGAAATCATTATTTAAGAGAAGCAGAATTTATTATAATCTAAACTCTATGAATTTTCCTCAATAATAAATTGGAGATACTCAAAGGAAACCATTACATTAATTTTCATTTATTTACTAACATTGTCCCTAACCACAAATTATCGTATGTGAAAAATCGTGCAATAATAAATATTGCATAATAATAATAATGGATTACTTCAAAACCGGTTCCAA